>JAOEHY010047259.1:0-27890 GCA_025447955.1 Psilopsiagon aurifrons
CCCTTCAGGAGCCTTCTCTTCTCCAGGCTGCCCCAGCCCCGCTCTCTCAGCCTGGCTCCAGAGCAGAGCTGCTCCAGACCTGCAGCATCTCCATGGCCTCCTCTGGACTCGGTCCAGCAGCTCCACATCTCTCTTGTGCTGTTGCCCCCAGAGGTGGATGCAGGACTGCAGAGGGGTCTCACCAGAGCAGAGGGGAGAACAATATTTCCAAAGAGAAACAGAGTGGTGCGAGTAGAACACAGAACAATGTATTCATGTAACACAGCCCAGCTTATACTACAAAATTTTGCTGGCACAGTTATGTCAGCAGCAAGAAGAAAAAAACCAAAATACGCCCACAAGTGGCATCACAATGCCAACAAAGCCTCCCTTAGACATGCAACTTTTCAGCAAGTCTGTCATTTGGTCAGTACAGTTTTTATCATCTAAGCAGATGATTTCAGAACAGCCAACGGCATCCCTTTGACAGTATTTCATTGTCCTGGAGTGAGGGACTCTGCTACCTACACATCCTGCTTTTCGCAGGTGTTACCGGCATCTTTCCTATGGGCAAAGCCTTGCAACATGGACTACCTCTCACATGCAGCGCTCAACCCCATCTTGCTCTTGTCACAGCAACAAAACAAGACCCACTCCAGTCTGTCCCCCCAACCCCCTCAGGGGCTACAGAAAGGAGATCCTACCTAGAGTATCTACAGCCTGCTAATCTGCTGTCTTTGAAATCCAAGGCACTTTGTCCAATTAGAACTGTGGGGAAATATTCATCCTGTGCCTGACTAAGATGAAGCACTTCTTTCAAAAGCTATGGTGGCATGCTGCCAGCACTAGGGAGTCCAAGTGTTCTGCGTGGAGCCAAGAGTTATTAATTAGTTTTATTAGTGGCAGGTCCTTAATGTGAAGTGACAGGGAAAGAGAGAATATCCCATCACTACTGAAATATAAATTGTCCAGATTTCAGTTTTGTTGTTCCACAACACATACAGGCGACCAGCCAGGGAAGAGCGAGGGAGAATGAACACAGCCAAATGCCTGCATTCAGTGTCCCTGTATATTAATGGCGTGCTGAAAAGACTCTGTTACCTCAGGTGGCTCTCTGGGGAACTGCTCATGAATTTTAATTATGAGGGAGGGAGCATTTTGATAAATAATGCTGCCTGCATTTTAGCAGTAAGCATGATCTAAGCTACAGCAGTCACCTCCCATGAAAATGAAACGGGCAAGATGAGGGGCACAAAGCCTACTCACTTTCGCTTCAGGAGGTCTGCTAGTCAGAGGAGAAAAGGTTTTGGCCTCAAGGATGGATTCAACATTCAGAACTCAGCCTAAAAATGTTTGAGCACAACCAATATTAATTCTTGTACAGACTAATACAGGCATGTAGGTAATCAGGTCACATACTTCAGAAGACAGATGGTTGGAAACAGCAGCCCCATCTCATGGTTGGAAACAGCAGCCCCATCTCTAGCTCTTCAAACAGAAGACCATTACTGAACAGGTTAAACACGAGTCGCAAGCACAGCTGCATCCAGTGATGCCTTCAGCTTGTTCCTGGTCCCACTGCATTACCCAAGACTGAGTCTGGCTGGGCTAGGACTGCCACACACTGCAGCAGCACCTAGAGCCGACTGCCAATTTGTTTCTATAGGCTGATGTGTTGAAGTAAGTTTATCTGATCTGTATCAGGGTTTTAAAATAATTCAGTTAAAAACACCTACTTGAATTCTAGATTAGGTGCATTGATAAAGAGCAGAGAAAAACATGTCTGTGCTGAAAGAATTAAGTATATTGAACCAATGCATAATAGGAGTTTCACTGCCAGCTATTACTTGCACCAGAGTAGCACTGAGATTTGAAAGGCCATTGGGGATCATGCCAGGCTTTTCAGAAAGATGGGGAAGAGGATACTTATAAGGAACATCAGATAGAGGATGGAAAGTGAAATACAAGAATGAAGGTAAAGTCACATATAGGAGGACATACTGCAACTTGCTTTAGAGCACAGAATTTACACACTGTTCTACTCCTCTATCCTACACCTGTATATTACACAACATAAAGGTTGCTTATAGCATCCAGGACAGTACGGCTCCTTCACACTACAACACAAGGAATAAGAAGTATGAAAGCCTGCAGATGAGAGCTCCAGCTAAACAAGCTGCCATGTTATTGCTTAAAACTGCCAGTGAGAAATAGAGGATAGCCATATAATTTCTCTAGCAGTTCTCCCCTTCCCCTGCCAAGGAAGGCAAAAGAAATCCTTGGAGCAGAAAATACATAATTCTGATAGTCCATACAGCAAAAGGCAACGTGGAAGGAAAAAAAAAAAGGGGGGGGGGGGGGGATGTGGAAGAAAAAGGGACCAACCATCCAAGCCCTTGTGTCTGCTCAGATGTAAACCCCTCCAATCAGAGCGCTGCTCTGCAGCAAATGCCACAGATCAGAGCAATCAGAATTATCTCTGAGTAACAGTGTACATGCAAGAAAAGACCTGGAAAAACATTAATCTGATGGAAAGCTTTCAAGCAGCTGCATTAAACAAAACCAGCCAAGGCTACTCTCGCAAGTTCTGAAGTAAATAATTTCCCAGTGGAAAAGGAGCCCCATGGACTAAAGTAATAAAGAGAACTGTATGATCTAATGGTAATATTTTTAATTAAGTTAGCTTTATCCGATTGGCAGGAATGAGGCGATACCCTAAAGAAAACTAACCTTCAAATAGAAAGAAAAGGGGTACATGGTGGGGGGGAGAGAACATTTGCATTCTCTCACCCATGAAATTCCAGGAAAACTTCAAACCACCAGTAACAGAGCTTGTACTGGAGTCTCATGAATGTTGTTGCAGCTGAAAGACAAGCAGCTTCATGTTTTGGCTTTTCTTAAAGAGGAGGTGAAAATGGTTACCCCTTCCTTACAGAAAAAAAAAGTCGCTATTAGCAGCAAAAAGCCTGAAGACCTTTCATTGCTTTGCTTACAAACAGCAACTTCATGACACTACTCTCAAAGCAGAGTTTCAGGCACACAAAGTTTTAATGGGAAGGGAAAGATTTCAAAAAGCCAAAGACGAGCAGCTATCAAAGGCACTGACCATTCCCATTTCACACATCTCCATCAAGTATTTAAACTACCTGGCAGCACTACTCAAGAGACTGAGTTACAGATTGGAGCTGGTGATGTATAAGGACGGCCACAAAATGCATCAGGAAACAGCGCCCAGAGGCCAAGAGCAGGGCCCTTCCCTGTGGCCACTAACACTCAATTTTGGACTCCAAACCCACGACTGTACTATGGCTGATTTCATTTTTAAAAGAAAGTGATTTGCATTAGCACATCCATATCTGTTTAAGAACTTGGAATTAGCTATAGAGATGAAGCTGGGAAACACAGTTATTTTCCACAACCAAAGAGATTTTTCTCATATGCTCAAAAGAGACAGGAATCGTGTTTGTCCTTGCTGTTGTTTTTCACCATCATACTCTCAAGTCGTTCCATGCCCAAGAAATGGAACACAAATTATAAAACACAGGAGAGCTGAATAGGAAGGAAAAAAAATAATAAATCGTGTTTTGTATCTCCTCATTCTAATTGGGATGAACAGTACACGTGTTCACTGGAAAGAGAAAATAAGCCCATTAACTCTCAAATGAATGACAAATATCAGGGAACACTCACAAATGGAGCTCTGTCTGTCCAAAATTAAAAACAACACAAAAATTTTCATCCATTATGCTGGGGTTTTCTGATGCTTCTCTAGCAAAAGAGCAAGCTGAACACTCAAATACCATCTAACTATGGCTCCCTATTAGCTCCTGTAAGCTCTGCTTGAGGCAGAAAGAACCCATTTTGCTCTTGAACACCTATTAAAGCACAGATTTCTTATACCACAGACTGCAGCTCTGATTTGGCTTAAGCAAAATTATTTGTACTTTTCGCTGGATTCTTGACCAAGCAGTAAAGGCTCTGAATTGCGAGATGGATGTGTGAGAGAACAAAGGTAATGTATCCATGCAAATAATTCTGGTGTACTCTCACCGAGGCACAGAATAGCTACTCAACTAATCTTAACAGTTCTGAGCATAATAATCAACAGGAAGACTACAGTTAAGAAAACCCAAATAAATAATATGCTAAGAATAACGTGTAAATTGTATTTGCCAATAGTGAGATACTGTTCTGAAAACACCTTTTTTTTCTTTAATAGCTATCTCTGACTATTGGTGACATTCAATGAGGCTTCTGAATGTACTGCAAGTGAGTCTGAAGAGCCTGAACACTAACCCATCAGCCTTCTCCACTGGCAACACCTTGCCAGACTTATGGTAACCTGCATTCTTTCAACAACTTGGTTCTTTAATAGATTCCTAAGGTTTCTCCTCAGCACCCAAAACCAAACCCTTAACAATCTCAGCATCATTTTATGGCAATACTACCCCTCTGGAGCTATTGCTGCGATTTTGTCTGGGGCCCTCTCACTGCTGTCTGTGCCCAGGTCTCTCTTGCATACTGCAGCTTCCCTTAGGAAGTTAGCCCAACAGCGTGCTGTGCAGTGGAGCGTGAGAGATTTTAATGGCCCTTTGCCAGGCTCCACTGCAGACCACAGGCTTTTTGCCAGCAAAAAGATACAGCCCCTCCAGGGAGCACCCAAGGTACAAACACCCAACATTCAGGCTCCTTGTGTGGCATGGAGGGGATGCATTTGGAGTCACTGACTGGCAAGCAGGATGCTAGCACAGAATACGCTAAAGCCATTTACTCCGTCAGAGGTCTCAAAAAGAAGACAAAGATGAGAGAGAAGCACAAGGCCTTGGCAATGATGTGGAGAGGGCTTCAAGGAAATACACAGCCCGAGACAAGCTGTCTCCCAACTAAAGCCCCCGGAAGAATCCAAATCTTCAAAATCCTCTGCTTTCTTCACCTCCTGGGAGTGCTCATCTTTTGATTAAACACATAAGAAGAAGGAGAAATGTCTTTATTATTTAACAAAGCTCTGCAAACACTCCCATGGGGAACTGAACGCTTTCACTCAGAAAGAGAACTCAGAAGTGTGTTTGGGCATGCTCTCAGCAGCACGCAAAAGCTGAGCCAGAACACATGCACAATATGATACGTGATAGATGATCTGACCACGGTGGATTAGTGAGCATGCAGAGGTAATTGCTTTGCACTAGCACAAGGATTCTCCTTGGAGTACTGCTGGAAAGAGCTGCCGGGGAACTGCGGTAGGAGCAGCTTCAGAACAGGACATGAAAGCCAAGCAGCATTTAATCACCATAGTACGTACAACATGCCAGCCCTAATACTGTTAGCTAAACCCATACAGTGATGAGTGCCTGTTACTTAAACACAACCATCTTCTTGTCCATCTACATAACTTAGAAAGTTGTGCAACAAACAACATAATCTGCCAACACATCAGTTAAATCACTAAGTGAGCCATCAGGTGGCCAAACACCCAACTCGGAATACCTTCAGCCATGTAGGCAGGAAAATGAAAAAGCTCCTTATCCTCCTGCCTATGTACTGCACCAAACCCAGGCAGCTCTTTCATGGCCTGCTTTACCGCTGTGTTTGGATTAGTGCAATGTGAAACGCAGCAACTGCTGTTATGTAACTAAATCCTGAGTATACAGTTGTCATTCTGGGTAAATTTAACTCTGCAGGTTTAGGACAGAGGTCTATCGCCAGGCAGACCGTGTGAAATCACAGAAATTTAAAGACACAGGGCCCCTTTCGGTTTCCTTCCCACACAGAAACAATGAGATGGGTCATTCCGTCATCACAGCCCCAGAAACCTGGTGGTAAAACTGGGCTCAAGAATAACAGATCCTGAGGAGAGCACAGCTTCGCTCAGTGGCAAAGCCGGCTCCCTTCTCCACATGCATTTAGGGAGCAGACACTGGCAACACACACAGCTCCAGCGTTTAATGCAGCAAGGAGCCAAAGTGCACGTGCTTGTACGCTGATGAAATCATAACAGGGAGCCTTATAATGAGAAGAGAGGGTATTATTAGCACTGTTATGAAACTGTTTTAGCACTCGTAATTAGTGCTTCCCTATGACTAGTTAATCTGTGAATCTATTTTCCTGCTTTTATCATTTATCAACAGCCAAGTCACCGAGTTCCCTTTAGCTGAAAGTGGTAAGTACTGACATTGGAACTGTGTCAGGTAAGAACATAGCTCAGACAACTACCATCTAAAAACAAACACAAAACCTAGCAGCAATAAACACATTGATAGCTCAGAACTGCAATACTTCTACAAAAGCCTCCTTGAGCCTGATTAGAGTCTCATTTTAGGGTCTTTATATACACCATTCTAATAAATGTGAAACACCACAGAGTTGCCTTTTGTATTTGGTTGGTTTTGCATTTCACACAGCTCAAGAGCTTTGTTCAGGTGAAGAGATGATTCTACCAACAGATTCCATCCCTGTTCCACCAGCATAGCTGTACCCCCGCCTGACCACGCAGGAGCCCAGGTCACTCTGGCTTCTGGCTAGGAAATGCCTTCAGGTTTTGCTGTGAAATGCCTGCGCTTACTTGAGAGTAAAACCCAACTTCTGCCCCTGCTAGAACTGTCTTCACTTTTCTAAATAGAAACTTGTTTTAGTTTCAAATACATGATGACGGTGCAGAGGCAAAAGAGATCATGTCACTGACTTCCACTGGATTACCTCCTCGTGACAATTTACCCTGCAGTTCACAGGTTAGGGACAGAATGTACCAAAGCTTTTTGCAAATTATTCTGTTCCAAAGGAAAAGCATTTAAAGAAAATATGCCGAAACCCCAGGAGCTAAAAATCTGATTGTGACATGATGAAAGCGTGTACTGAAGTGGCATCCACAGATGCTTTCATATACTTAAAGGACAAGCACATTAGTATGTCCCTTGAAACTCATCAAAATAATTCTGCTCATAAACAAACTACAACAGATTGCAACAGGACGAGAAGTGAACAAAGAAGGGAGAATGGTGAAGAAAAATCAGTGCTATGAAATTCACCAAAAAAGCATATGTTCATATGCAATGATATGCATCATATGCAATGGTGCATTTCTACGCAGACATGTACCACTTGGGTTGTGAAAGATGCGTTCACGTTCCTCCAACTGCAAACCTTGTTTTGGCTGAAAAGCAGGACTGACAAAACCAGGGATTTTGAGACATTTTGCAGGCCAGCCAAGAAAGTAGCCCTGCCTGTACTGCTGGATAGCCCAGCATCCAAAGGGATCCAGCTGAGCATGCCCAGATCACCTACAGTGCATGGCTGGCCCAGTCCGACACCTTCCACACCAGTAGATCCACTGCTTACACAGCAGACAGCAAATGTCAGTTTTTCCTTCTTTTTAAGGAAAAGCCCTATCAATTGCCCAAAGGCACAACTTCTATGCAGAAAATGCCATAAGCTCACATAATAATCGCACTGATGAGATCCATAGATTTCTTCCCTGGAGATAAAAGCAGCCAGCCAAAGTACTCTTCAGCAGTTAGTGGATGGCGCAGCTTTGGCCAAACCAATCCTACAGGTTCAAAGCTTGCCTGACACAGACCTGGCTATCCGGTATTGCAGAGGACTAACTAAATTCAGCGGTTAAGGCTGACAATGAATGCCATAATGCTTTCTTTATCTTCACTTTCACTGCTCTCCCCTCTTCAAAAATACACATCTACAAAGAAAAAGTGAATCTACACTGATAGAAAAAAGAGCTCACAATTAGGTTTGATCAAGTCATCTTCGATTTCTTCAATCCATAAATTACGTTCATCTGAGGATGCATGTGAATCAGTTCCACCAAGATCTGCTAGAAGAATTACATACCTTTATTAAATCAGAACCACTGCTGCGCAGCATTAAAGTAGCTGTGCCAGACATATGCACTGGCTTTTACATACTTATCCCCCAGTTGTAGTATTAAGCATCAATTTTCCCATTAACAAGTGCAGTAAAAAGTGATCTTTCAACCAGGAAAACCCCTAAGTGATAGTAGCTAGCTGTTAGGCTTTGTGTACAAGCTTGGCATCAGAAACCCTGCCCACCTACAAGATGTTATCAATCCAGACACTCCTCCTACCTTCAGAGCCTGTTGATTACAGCCCACAAGCCACACCCAGCCTTCCCATTACTCCTGGCTTCATCATTCCTTTTTCCCTCTAGGCTTGTAGACGGTTCTATATCTTGTTTCCTAACAGACATAACAAGGCCTTTGATGTTCTCATCACTTCTCTTTAACTTCCATTATAGTCAGCATTTTCATTGAGACTGAAATTAGAGCTTTGTGCTCCTAGTTTAAAGAGGCTTTTAAGTAAGTTCATGAAAACGTATCAAATGACATATATATGCTTTTTATAAGCAAAACCCCTACACCACTCATTCGCCTGGGCTTTTTCACTTGAGACCACAATGCTCCTTTCTGGATCAAGCTGAAATGCCAAGCAAATAACACAAGTCCTGAAAAATGCCCATCCTAATGAGAGAGGAAGGAATTTTAAATATATAACTCCTTAGTGTTGAACTGGTTATATTTATTTTATGTAAGCTTGGTATCGTACACTCCTCTATGACTTACATTCTGATGACAGCAGGAGAAACGGGGTAATCTATAATTATAGGAGGGACAATTGGAAGCAGTTGCTCAGGCAGCTGGCAACAAAGCTGGCAAGGAGGAGGCGCATAAAGTAGAGCGTTGACTTTCTGATTCCTGGGTTCTCATTTAAGTAACAGCATAGAAGTTTCATAGGCAGGACTTGAAAACTTCATGTTTCCCAGACACTGAAGGAATGAAAATAAAGCACTCAATCAGCCAAGAGATGGAAGTTACCAGTCAAAGCCTACCAATGCACTGATAAAACACTTCCCGGACATGATCTTAGGAATAAACTATAAGAAGCCCTTATCTTTGTATTAGATACTTAGAGTCAGACCTGGTTCTCACAAGGGACTTTATGCCCACTTGCTAAAAAAGTAAAATCACAAAGGCTTGTTACCATCTCTGATCACCCCAGACTATGGAAAGGTTGAGTCTTCCATGAGTCATGCCCATGTCTGAGGGCTTACAAAAAGTATTATAAAAGCCGTGTGATTGGATCAGAGCAGTTGATCTGCTTTTTCATGAGATGAACACTGCTCTTCCCCTGCCCTGCCCCGCTCCTCTTCTTGAATAGGTGAAGTTCTAGTGTAAGGAGATGTATTAAAGGCTTAAACTTTAATTCAAGCACTCTGCATTTCAAAGTGCACCAGCAGATGCCCACATACCACAGCCTTCTCAACAGGCAGCCCAGGTTTGGGCTTCTTTCCTTGGCTGTCTGCCGTTCTTACTCCACAGTTACATACAGATTTTTAAGATGCCCACAGCTAATTTTCAGCTTAACAGCAGACAAGTGGCTTCTGCTTCACCCACAAGAATATTTTGTCTGATTTCACCAGTCTCACCTCCAATTTACCTTGGGCAAAGCCTGGTGCAGAGAAGACACCATCCAAATGGCAGTGTAACATCAGCAGGGCCTCCTCATTACCCCACAAAGTTCACAAAAGCTAGTAATTCATGAGGAAATCAAAGCTGCAGGGACTAAATAGAGAGCACTGAAAGGCCAGGTCTTGCCTGCCCAGTGAGACCAGCACCAGGAAGACCTACTTCACTTCTTCTTGGGGGACAAGAAAGGGGGAAGAGCACGCTCTAGATTTCAGTACAAGCATCTCATATGGATTTCTGTATTTCCAGGAAAACCACATTAATTTATTTGCAAACAGCTGAAATCTCAGAGCAAAGGACAGTTAGTTGAGGGACTGCCTGACAGCTCCATCATAATAGCTCATTATTTTCATGCTTTCATAGCCTAAGGACTTTGGGCACATTAACAACAAATAAACTTCTGAAGATAATTAAAACATAAAGAGAATTCCTTAAATGAAATACAAGAGCGAAAACAAAGAGCAGTTCCCAACATGCCATCCTGGTATGTGACATAAAGTAAAATCAATGAAGAAAGGTAACAAAAACCTGGGAGTTATTTTATTTTTAGGCACCTATGAACCTTTTCTTTTGCTTGCCAGTGTGCCTTTCTGGCTGGCTGAACTAGTTACTCAGAGCACCTGACAGTTTCAGCTGACTCAAGGAACACATTTAAGCTTTATCTGTGCAGCAGAGTTATTTGCATCAACTCAGAGTCTGTTCTTTTGACAGTTGTCTCATTTAATTGAGTAAAAAAAGCTGTCAGTCTAAAGAAACTGAGCCCAAGGTAAACTCACTTTGAACTAACCATCTGCCAGAGCATCTCTCAGGACAGCCAATACTTAAGGATATGTTGAATCCAGTTCTCTGGATCCCTAATTAGATCATTCCTGAATTAAACTGTCAATGGCCCTAAAAATTCAGTGTGCACCTTGCAACTACAGAGATAAATCTCTTTTCCCTAAAGACAGGCACGAGGCAAAGCGCACAAAATATCTTTGATAACAATGCAGGAGAACAAAAACATTTTCACAACAGATTAAATCCATACAGCAAGCCCCCAAAATATCCATTTCTATGGACATGCTGATCCAAATACAGGTTTCCATGCAATATCACAGCATAGAAATAAAAAGCAGCAATATCCCAGAAGAGGAGAAAGCAGGTAATATTGTGCTGGGAAAGATTTTCTTTCAGTTCCCACAGTACTGTGCATCAGGCCTAATGAGGTAATTTACTAACTGAAGTGCACACACAAAACTCATGGCTGTTGCTGGTCCACACGGCCTTTCTGGCTGCTGTAATAAAAGAATTAACTACTTCACATTAGTAAGCCAGTGGATAGAGAACCAGATTTACCTCTAAGGTAACCAGTGCTACTGAGCCTCCATCATAAATTCAGCCGTGATGCACACCGAGTGAGGAGCTGCCACTATTAAAAGCAGATTTCACAGGGGGGTCCGATGCTCATTATCAAATACGAATTCCACTGGCATTTTTTTCTGCAGAGGAGTCATTTTTAAATTCACTCCTCTCTATGGATTCTCTAGTGTCTAATAATAAGTACTTTCCTTTAATTGCATGCAATTAAGCCTCTTCTGCACGCCTGTTCTCAGAAAACTTGCGGATATGTCATTATCTCTGAAACATCTGTCCTTCTGTCAAGCATGACCCAAACTGATGGATTACAAAATAGTAGTAGGAGGGGAAATATAGCTAAAATTTAAATCCCCATGAAAGAACAAGAATGAAAGGGAATATGAAGATGACAACCTTGAGCGTAAGAGTAAGAAAGGAAAAGGAATGCAAACATCCCATGATTAGTTTATTGACAAGAAACAAACACAGCTTGCAATTCTAGCTGTGATCGTGCTATTAAGTAATCTGCCACTTCTAACTTTTCACCCTTCTTAAACCTCAGAGTTGATGTACAAGCAGGAAAAGCAACAAAGCACTGGAACACAATTACTAGAGACCTTCAGAGCTACTTGGATCTAGTTAAGCTTCTCTATGAAGCCTAGACAGACCATTTCAGGGGCTGTAACTGAGTGCGGGAGGGTTAAAACATAATTTAGCACTCCTAGCAGACACAAACTAGCCCGATTTATCCTCATGCCCCGTTAGAGTTGTTAGTGTCCCGTCATGCACAGAAAACAAAGCCCTTAATTCAGGAAAATGTGGCTGAAAAGGCAAAGTAGTAAGGCAGCTACCTCTGCGCAACTCCATTTACAAGGTAAGGCAGGAAGGCAAGAAAACCCAAAACGTAACTCGATGCCCGGCTCTCTTTCTCAGCCTTTTTCAGAGTCTTACTTTCATCCTCAGCATTGTGGCTTATCTAAGAAAATTATTTGTCAGCTACCTGAATTCTCAAGCCACTGGAAATTAATTCCACATTTGTAGTTTCTTCCGTATATTCTCAAGGCTTTGAAATACCCAAGGAATTAATTCATTCAAAGCCGTTTGTTGTTCAAAGCTACCCTTTCCCTCATTTTGAGGAAGGATTCACGCAAATAGAAGAGCCTGGGTTTTACATCATGCATTTTGTACCTGGCCATGACCTGCTAATCTTCAAAGCCTATTGATCCATGAATGTTTCTGGAGTAAAATCATTGATTCTTTGGACAGTCACAAAGAAGCAGCTAAAATGAGGATGTCTGGGGGAGATCTGTGTAAATGAAAGCTGAAATTTCAAATTACTGTAATTAAATAAAGATTTTCAGCCAGTAAAGTCACATACGCATTATGACAATTTCATGAGGGTTCCTGGGTTTCATTTTGGGGCTTTTTGGTTTGTGTTTAGTGGTTTGTGTGAGTTTTTAAAACCAATAGAGTGGTACAAAGGGCCAAATACTACCCTCAGTTATGCATTATGTAGATTCTGACAGCAGCTTTTCATAAGTGCACATGAAAGCATATTTAGGCCCTAGAGTCAGCCATAAAAATTTAAATGATATTGCATACACAGAGCTGGAAGTGTATTTCCACTGCATTCAACATGAAATATTTCCCAGTCGGCGGCAGACGTAAATTACTTGAAGATGAAGAATATTACATAGTACTTGAATAAAAGGAATTTGGAAAGGTCTCAGTTTAAAACAACAATTGTGTTTGACCTGAACAGACTAAATGCAGTGGGCCACCTACTCTCAACATAGTTTTGACTATTATTTTTTTCCTCACAATGAATTATGAGTTGGACTTCTGTGATGGCTGCATTAAGGCTGTAAAGAATGCAACAGTCAAAAGAAAGGAGGGACTTCTCCTGTACAAACACATACACAGTGCTGCCTCTCAGTAAATCCTGTTCAGCTTGGCTGGGTTGACAGCCATGCTCAGCAGTTTCAGAATTATGCCATTTAAATACACAAAAATCCAATATTCACCCTCATAACAATTAATTTTTTAAATCTTAGCTAGAAGGAAAAAGCAAAGAGGGATCCTTTAGTCTCTATTTATCTTTTTCCTCAAAGTTACAAGTGTGGGAAGTACACCCTAAGTAAACTTACCCACCTCTAATTCTTACCTGTAAGCCACGCTGGTGAGCTGGATCCCTTTCTTACTCCTAGCTTTAAGCACCCACAGTGTTGACAAGTGAATTTGTTGTACTCTAACACACTGGGCTTGCTGTGCAGAATCTTTATGGCTTAAAGGAGAGAAGCAGGTACGCTCAGAGCAATTCCAACTTAATTTGAACGTCACTGTTCGAAAGAGTTACCATCCTGTATTATACCCTAAAAATGCCCACTTCTTTATATTAAACAGTAACAGACGTTTTGAAGAACTTAGATATACATATTCAATGTGCAAACGTCTGCATATCGTTAGGCGAATCCTACAAGGTGACTACTCTATATTCTGTAATTTGGATGAGTAGGATGTATCAATATTGCATACCTGAAGACCAGTAGGTTTAGAACACCCTATGACAGCTATCACTGTGGAAAGTGAAACACAATAACACTTCTTATCAACCTTGGAGACCTGCCTCTTCCCTTCTAATGCTTTTCAGACAACTAAGAAAGGGAAACCAGATAACGCAGACCTTACTTGCCTGCTTGCAAGGAAATTGGCCTCAGCTTCATGGCCATTACAGAATGAGTGAGGATCAGAACAGCTGTAAAGTTAGACTTTGGGAGCAAACAAGGTAAAGATCTTTCACCACAGCGCTTCGTATTGTGGGACTTGCCACAAAAATAATGCAGTTGAGAGTCAGCATACAATATTATCCCACCATGGCTTAAGGTAACTGTTATCAATATTAAATCCTTGGAGCCACTTCAAAATCTGTAGAGTACATTACTCACTCATCTGGTTTCCAAGCATCAGAAGCCTCTCAGAGCAGGTTTCTCCCATCTTTTGCTCTTTCCCAGTCAGTATTATGCATTTTCTTAATTTAGCCATTCATGAGTTAACACACAAACAGTGTTTTCAAACTCCTTTCCGAGCAGCAGCTTCCACTTGTTCTTCAGGATTTATGCTTCCAGAGACAAGATCTACTCAGAATACCACTGGGATTTTTCTACATTTCTGCCAGAACCCTTTAGTGTCATTGGCACACACAACCTACACACAAGGATCCAGGGGAAATCTGATGCAAGCATCAGAACATACCCTTCTCTTACTCATTAAATCTCAACTGAAGAGCACTAATCACTCTTGGAGAGAATAACTCTGTATTACATTAGGTTAGAAACTGCCTGCCTTATCTGCCATAGAAGGCCCAAGTTCCTCGGAATTCCATCCACATTAGCCTCTCTGGGGAAGAAACAGAGCCTACAATTAATTTTTTTTCCTTTTTTAAGTTACAGATATTACCATATCATTTAAATTAAGTGAATACATAATAGCCAAAGTATTCCCCCTCCAAAAAGTCCTTTTAAGTACATCACAATGCCACAGTTTTTATTGTGTAGTATTATCAATGACAATAGCAGCAACACTCTTCTTCCAGCAACTAACTTGAGGAATATTCTTCTTACTGCCTTTATGAGCCCAAAAACTTGATTCTGCTTGTCTGGCAAGACTTATTTACATTGCATGACTGTTTCATACCACACGATACTGATCACATATCCAGCATCACCAAGTTGAAAGCAAACAAAAAACCTGGCATCATTTTTACTTTGCACAAACTAAATATGTTGATTCGAAAGGAAACATTCTGGGAACCATTTAAACCTCTGCACATGCTCATGGTACCTCTTAAGGCACAGCAGAGCTAGCAGCATCCTTTTCCTAAGTACTGCTTTTAACAGGGCTCTCTTCCCAGCAAACATCAGACTCTGTCTCTTTAACATTTGGAATTGGTAGTGACTACTGCCAGCCCCTAATCTCAGCTTGTTTTCAGCAATCAGCTAAAGTTACTTGTCAAATCTGTACGCAAAAATGTCTTCAAAGAGACTCTGGCTTAATTTTGTCTAGCCAGAAGGAAGGTTGTTAGGACAGCGATGAGCAAAGCTAAATTTCATTAAGCTACCACAAAGTTTACTCACCATGAAAAACACTTGGCTATAAATGAGGTATAAGATATATAAGGAATAAATAAGTGAGAAATAGCTACGGGCCAGAGACTGAGAAGGCTGGAGCACAAGCAGCAAAGAAGGGAAAAAGCAAAACAGTAGAACAAAGTTATTCCACATGAGGCACAAATGAATCACAGCTTATTAATTTTCAGTGGAGGGAGACCTTAATTCCACTACACTTTCAACACACAAAGCACCAAGTCAGTAAAACAGTCACCTACTGCAACAGCATTTTTACTGGTTTGACGGTCAGTACTTATCTTACCATTACAAAAAACCATCCACACTTGCTCAGACCCTTCCCCAGCAGCAGTGTTCGCAATTCCTGAGCACTTTGTCAATTAATAAATCAGGTGCGCTCTGTGAATGGGACACCACATCCCCTGCACTTGCTGTTAGCCAAACTCTTCCTTTACTGTTTTAGAATTGCTTGATAAAGCTTCTTGTTAAGTGCTTGGAATGAAACCCTCACATTCAGGATGTTTTACTAGCTGGTTAATTACACCATAATTCTACCTTGGCACCTCCATCCTCCTAACTGGCACTCAGTCTAAGACTTAGAAAACCTTACTGATCCCACTTATAAAAAAGCTGATATTAAAGTACATCCGAGTTCCCATAAGGGAAGATGAATTTTCACAACTGTTCACTGAAAGCAAACACAGTCCATGCATCACTATCAATTCAGCAGATGTTCATCTTTCCTGAAGATGCACCTTTCCTCTAGGAATATAAGTATTTCACTTAAATTCTAACATCCAGCAGTTCCCTCCCACCATCTTCATGTTGGGAAGAGAGCTCTTTCGAAACCTGCTTAGCTTGGAAATGAAAGTTTAAACAAGCTGCTGCTTTGAATAAATATAAGAGTATTTTTAGAAGTAATTCTTACGTTAGCAAAATGACTCCCATGCCCACTTGGGTGTGATAAATGCTAAGAGTAAAACCTTTTCTGCTTCCTTCTACCATACAGAAAAGAATCAAAGAAATCAATGCTGTTTCACTGCAGATTTAACACATAATATCTTGGTAACACTTGCATTAGCAAGATTCAAACAGAAGAGCAGAAGCTTGCTAAGTCTCTTGGGAAGCAGTACAATCTATTTCAAAAGGACAACATGTTTATATGGAGGAGGTAAGGAAACAGAATTTCAAGAGATATTTCTAAACAGGGAATTTTAATTCAGGACATTGGTTATTTCAGGAAAGACGCAAAAATTAGAGTTAACAGAAGCCTAAACCACTTTTCTTTTAATAACAGAATATAAAAAGGTTCTTCAATAGAGCTGACAAAAATCAAGATAAATCAAGTAGCTGAAAGTCGATTGACATAACAGTGATGGGAATTAACAGTCACTACAGGATTTGAGTGACACCTCAATGGGAGGTCTTCTGTTGTTGTTTGGGCTGGTTTCTAGAAGAAAAGCTCTATTTCAACCCTACTGCTGAATTTGATCTGTGTTTGAAAAACATGGGGCACCAGGCCCAGGGCAATATCCACTCACCTTAATTGCTGCTTTGCGTTTTGATATGAGGAAAGTCCACAGCCTACTGATGGTTGAGGTTCCACCTCTTCCCCAGCTTCTGAAGGGTACACAAGCCTCCTGTCCTCTTAAGACAGGCAGCTGACATGGTCCCAATTCCAGATTTGTTTATTGAAGCTCAGGTCAGAACCACGAATTGGGCAGCAGAAACCGGTACAGTTTTGGTTTAATATTTTTACAAGTTCTCTTATACTCTAAGACTTGCAGCTTGGTTCTCCCAGAACAGAGAATCCATCTGTAGCAATCACTACAAGCCAATCTGCTCCTCTTCTTTTGTTACAGGATGCTTTCTCCCTTCTCACCAAACACGTACAGGTGCTGTGGTATCCAGAATACACCATTCCAAGTGCGCTGATACCCTATTTGTCAGATTTCTCTATATTTGCCCACTTTCCCCTATGCTAGCATGTTTCTGAATTTTACTACATACCTCTTTTTGTCAAAATACTTTCACTGGTTGCAGTCAAACTCCCTTTTACTCTGAAGTCTGCCAAACACAGATTTCTCCAGTGCTCCCTGAACACAGGAACCAAAAAGGAGATGCTCAAGCTTTTTTCTCTGGCTAAAGCCCATGGCAGTGACCTATCTCCCCTTTGCCGGAGATTCACTTAATACAACTTCAGATGTTAACTACCAACAAGCTTTCCTTACCAACTTTAACAATTACCTGCCTCAGCAAGATACTGTTAATAAAAAGCTGGAAGGACGACTAACAATACCTTGGATTTCTCCAGTTCCTGAATGTGCCTTTGGATAGAACTTGCCCTTAATCCTTCTTTGTAATAAAACAGCATTTTAGCAACTTAAACCTACATAGCAACTGTATTTCAGTTCTTTTCACATCCTGGAACTGAAACTCCAGTTCACATTAAGCAGTCTTAGATGGTTGATATCATCAGCTTGCATGGAGCAAACACTTGCATCTTGAGCTCAGAACCTGCAGTAGCATTTGATGTGGCCATCATACCAGAGCCCTCCCAACACCTCCCACCCTTGCTCTTGCTAATACCTATCCCTGGCTGTAATGTTTCTGGCACATCAGACCGTGACTGTGGGCACCTCACACAGCTGGACTTGGCAAGGACGGTGTGAAGAGAAGAGGTGTGGTTTTCCCTGTGCTCTGAGCAACCTGGTATAGTGGAAGGTATCCCTGCACCCTGACAGCAAGTTGAAGCTGGATGAGCTTTAAGGTCCCCTCCAACCAAAACCATTCTAGGATTCCAGAGCAAGGGAGTTTTTAAAGCCAACTTATCCCTTTTAATTTCTAAGTTCGGACTTGATCAAGTAGAGTAAGCCACGTGAAAAATCGCTACCAAGGAATTCAAGTGTTGGTTGCTTTTGTATTCTCCTGGAAAACCCAACGGCCACAGTCAGAACTCTCACCCAAAGCAAGGAACTGAGTTCATTTCTTGCAGTGTGAAAAAAGTGTAGTATGAATATTTCAGCACTCTGTCCCACCCTTGACCACAGTAACTCTGTGGACACCTGTATCCTGATGAACAAACGTGATGTTCAAGAAAACACATCACATCTGCAACTACATCCTCCGAGTTTCACCACGTGAGGTTTTCAAGAAACCTGAAGGAATGGACACCTTCCCATTTGAAATAGCCATGAGCATGTTTCACCCATGATAGAAAACAGATTCACAGCCACATCTATGCCACTGAAAGGAATTTATTTTCTTCCAAATTCTCCTTAAGGAGAACGTGAAGAACTGACATATTACGGCAGTGCCTTGACTAATGTGGTTTTATGTTGTATCAGCAGTGTCTCCACAGTGCTAGAAGTCTAGGCTGGTTCTGCAAAACTGAGTGATTGCCATGTTACTACTAACTGCAAATTAGAAGACAAATTACAAATAAAAGTGAAGGCTCTAAAGGGAGAGAAGCAGACTGCTTAGTCACTAACAACGGCTGGTGAAAGTAATGCAGAACAGCTTCATGATACGGTTTAAATCTAAACTATGTTTTAAATGTAAATTACCTTTAAAAATACTAAAAATGTAAAATGTCTTAATTTTAAGGCAGCTTAATTGTTCCCTGTACTCTCGGCTTAGGTGTGTAGGTTTTTTCCTCACTGTAACATCGAGCAGCTACAGGTCCCAGCTTAAAATGAAACACACTGGAAAAATATAAAAAGGAAACTCAAGTCAGAAGCAATGTGTTTACAGAGAAAACACCGCACTGGAGCCAGTTACGGAGAAATATTTACCTTTCTGGAAAAAAGTCACATAGAAATGTCAGCATTACACAAAGCCTTCAACTGCTTACATCTACACTTAAACGCAGTTGCAGTAATCAGACACTATATGAGATTAAAACCGAATTCCTCTGTGCTGGTCTGGTCAAGATACACCAAAGAAACTGCTCACAACAGGTAAGAATTTAAACCAGAAGAAGACGTACTGCTTCCCCACTAACACCACCACTGATTTCTCTACATTTTAATATATAATACATAGCAAATCTTTCTGTAGAACACCACAGAACTGTAGTGTACAGTTTGCAGGAGGATCTGAAGTCTTTCATATAAATGAATCCACATAAATCCACTGCCCAGTAGTGGCATAATTGCCCCTTGATAGGGGCTAACCAGAGATCCTGCAGACTGGTAATCATTGCCTGCGCAGCAGAGCCTCTGCTAACACATCTGACAAAACCAAAACCATTGCCCTCCTCCCCAGCCCTCACCATCTCCAGCATTACAAGCTGCAGCTTGACAGAGGACAATTTTTAACCACAAAAAAAAACCCCAAACACTGGCATTGCTGCACTCTTCCTTCCCTTCTATCATGGGATAAACTGATAAATGCTCCCTTCTGCTGGCATAGCTGCATCCACACCAGCAGTTTAGACTGCAGTCTCAGCGACACAGCGTGAATTTTTCATTTCCTGTGCTGACAAAACACACAGGTACCCCAGGGACACGTGGCTGCACAGAGCTGGTCTTATGAAAGGACACCTAGAGCAGATGCTAGAGAATGAGAAGGAAAAGCCTTCAGGCACAGCTGCTGCCTCCTCCTCCTCCAACACTGACAGCCAGAAAAATGCCAGACTTCTGCCCACCCCTTCCTTCTATAGGAAGTAAAAAGTCAAACCTTGAAGTACCTCCTATGGCACTTCAATGGCCGTGCTGCTAACTTCCTCCACAGACAGGGAAATAACACGTCAACTCTCTCACATCTCCTGCCTTTTTCTGTCCTTGTTATTTCAAACTCAATGCATCCCCCAGCCTAAAACTCATGCAGTGCAGTCCATAAACATTTCCATGACTTCTCAACCCTGATCATGATCTCAAGAGGCCCCAGGGGCAACATTACTGATGTAGGAATGCACAATCACTTGTTTCTTATTTCTCTATAGGGAAATAGGAGATATAAATGAGAAAGCTACAGAAATAGGAACAAGCCCAGAAAAAGCACAATGCTCTCGCATACCAATACTGTCCTCTCTCAAATACCTATTACAATAACATGTGATGTCTTAATTAAGCTATTGCTCAAACACAGTAAGGCACTCTTTTTTTCTTAAGCACATATCACATTGCAATAATTTCATTATAGCTGTAGCCATTATATGTGACAAAAAACCACACAGGTACAGGAGCAGTTACCACATAAAGTGTCTTGGAACATTTTGACAGTAAGATTAGAGTAAGTCAGTGGAAATAAAATACTGTTGTAACTAAAATGTATTCAACCCAGGAGGAAGGAGGGACAGATACACAAGACAGGAATTCAAAAGGCAGAGTAACATGAACCCTGAATTTCGTGTGTACCTGTGCAAAGCCATCACTTGGCTACTTGTTAAAGCAATTTCTCTTACCGAAAACAAAGCTGGTGGCAGCCTTCAATATGCTGCTTAGTGCTTTTCAGAACAGCTCAAATCTGTTCCACGGCGGTCTGCCAGAAAGTAAGCACAGCCCTTGAGTCCCTGGCCAGGTTTTGAAGGAGGAACTGCACTGCTGCCTACAAAGTTCATTTCAAAAGACAACAACAACAACAAAAGGTATCATCTCTGTAGAAACTGCCAATCCCAAGCTCTTCCCTGTGGATTTAAGGTGCCAGGAAAAAAAAAATAAGCCTTTTCAAGGGAAGCTGGGAACTTATCTCACAATTTGGGTGACAAAATGCATTTGCTTCATTAAACTCCTCACGTTGCCCCACTGTTAGATCACATCTTTTTTGATTTCTCCCCCTTTTTATTTTCTTCTTTTAAACATCTGCACTGTTCCTGGACCATAAAAACAGGCTTTCATTTTAATCTGCTTAACACACTGTGGGAAAGGGCTTCTAATTTCACAGCACTAAGATAAAACAAATAATTCATACAACACATTAACACAACATCTATGGCAAAAACATTTAGTCGGAGCTCGCGGGAAACAATAGGGTGCTGAAGCAAGCCTGAGAGAGGCAACTGTCTGAGGCCCCACCATGCACTAAATACATTTTATTACATTCCATAGTAAGACAAGCTCACAGAATATTAATATAGGACTTGTCCGGAGGCAATAAAGCAGCATTTTCCCTCCCCCAATAGACACCGTGGCTTCCCCCACTACTCCAGACCTTTTCCAAATGTGTTGGGTTTTTTTTTTCCAGGCTGTTCTCCAAACCAGTCATCCTTCCTTTGTGCCCTTTCATTACACTTCTTCCTTAAGTGCCACATGTTTCTTTTACTGTTCATTACCCAAAACTACCCTGCTCCCCCTTTGGCTTACATTTACTTCCTTTCTGGGTTTGTTTTTACATTTTCTATTGCTGCCTTTCCAGAGCAGAGTTTGCTTCCAGTGTGCGTTCTGCTGTGTGCAGAGAAAAGCAATGCAACCAAATATTTTCAGTGTATTGGCACAAGTCCCCACCTAGCCACTTGTGATCATTTGCTCTCAAATCCCTAAAGACTTTCTGCTTTGAACCTCTGCTGTGGAAAAGAAAAGAAAGGATGCATGGAAGAAATTCAGAGGAGCCTTGCCAATTGCAGAGATCTGCAGCAAGCCATTTCTACAGGCTTAAAACTGGGCTGGAAACAACAAGAAGGTGGACTTGGGAATGCCAGTCAGCCATGTGAACACACTGGGACTAAATACAGGCTCCTAACTGAAGTTCGTGGCTACCCCTAACCTCAGGTGCTCTGTTGATCCTGGCTTCATCCACAGCCTTTTGTCCTCACCCTGTCTAAGGAGAATGTTCTATGGGGAGCATTCTTTGGAGGACTGCAATGAAAGGTTATAGTGGCAGAAACCCTTGAGCCTGTTTCTAGAGATGCGAGCACGGCTGGGGAAATTTAATAAACTGCTGAAATTTGGGAAGGATTTTGCTTTCCTTAAAGAAAATAGGGGAATGTTCTTTTGCATAGCCTTGGATGATACACTGCTTGTCACACCAGAGCATCTTTGGGACACTGCTAACCTTGCACTGTCATTTCAGTGGGATATTATGCTAAAGAAAAACCCAGAACAACCAAAACCAAACAAGTGCTACTTCTCATGAACTAGAGCCAGGAGTGAATGAAAAGGTACAGTGGAATCATAGAATCAGAGAATGGTTTGGGTTGGAAGGGACTTAAAGCTCATCCAGTTCCAACCCCCTGCACAGGCAGGGACACCTTCCACTAGAGCAGGTTGCTGGTAATGTACCAAGAAAACAAACTAAAAGGATAAAGGAAGAGAATTCATTTATGATCAAACCCAATTAGAAGCACCTAAGACAGCATAAACTCACGTTGACAACTAGGCAAACTCCAGAGATAAATATACCAGTAAGCCAGGTCACCTCAACAGTCAACTTCCTAGATTTTCTGCACATGAGCCCTCCGATTTGCTCCCCTTTCCCTCCCTTCTCTCCATCAGGAGAGAGATGAGAGTTCCCGACTGCTGTAAGAACAGAGTGAGGATTTCAGGAATAAAAAAATTAAACGCGAAGTAATCTTAGCAAACACATTCCATGTACAGTGACAGACAAGTGCAACTCAGGTTCTGTTCGTGAGGAAATTCTTGCTTATCTCCTAACAGCTGTTCTTAAGGAAGGACAAATCCTTCTCCAGCAACAGAGCCACAGTATGATCCTACAAGCAATATTATAGCAGGGTAAAAATATACCTGCCAAAGTAATTACAGCTACTCACCCAGCCATCCCTACCTTGAAAACAAGGGTTAAATTCAACCTTTTTCCAAAGTAACTTTCATTGGTATTAGAATTTCACATTCTTCTTTACGAATTTCACAGTGCAGGCCTTGATTATTAGCAGTCCTCCCTTGATCTTTACTAAACAAACACTCCAGCTCTGCACACTGAAGCAGTATCACCGACATCACCAGAATCATTCACGACACTGAGTATTGAACACCCATAGAAGCTCTCACAGGATCAAGTCTTCTGCCAGTACAGCAGAACTCTTCTAATAGCCAAGGGTAGCTTCCATGCTGCTAACATCGGCCTGACCTTAACCTGATCTCTTGTAGATTCATGTTTGTGAAAATCAGATTACTTCAGCTTTTAAATTACACCTCATTTTAGCAGAAAACAATAAACCACTACAAATGGTAGAAGTGCTGAAGGGCAACGAAATCTGTAGCAATGACTTACTGGTTTGGTTTTTAAAGCCTCTCAAAGCAAAAAGAATGTCTGGCTATTGGTGGATGGGAAAAATGCTTAGAGACTGAAACTATACCACCAGCACCTATTTCTTCATCCATTATTCCTCCAAACATTAACCATGGAAAGAGCTGCTTTTGTGCTTTTGCTAACAGACTTTTACATTTATTATCTCAGGAACACTATGACTCAACGTCTGATGTTAATAGTTCAGAGTATACTTCATTAGAGTTCTCTTAAGGACTCTCTAACAACCCAGACAATAAAGGACCCTTCCTAACTGCAATGATGACAATACAAATGGCTAACAAAACTTCTCCTGAAGATTACACAAATGAAGCATGACGCAGAGAGAGAAGAGGGTTTTGGTATGCCCTAGTTTCCTTTGCAATTGGTTTCATTTAGTTTATTTTTAATACACACTGGGTTTAGAAGATGTTTTATGCCAACAGTTTTTGACTTCAAGTAAAGCATTAACAAAAGCTGTATTTTTGTTTCGTTTATCAAATCTCAAGACTTACTTTTAAGGACTAGTTTAAACCTTACCTTTCTGCCCTTAGTTAACAGGTGTAATGCACCACAGCCCTCCGATTTACATTTTGTATAGACTTTGCTAAAGTCATCTATTGGTTCATAAAAAGACATTTTTTACCCCCCTCCACTTTGAAGAGAAACTCTGATGGGAAAACCTGCTTTAAAGTATTGTCACACTTGCACGACAGGAAGAAAATAAAACCTATAATCTGTATTTCACAAGCCTTGGCCTTGGTTTTATCCTTGACTGTATCTAACAGACCTTGCTCCAGTGCCAAAGCAGTCAAGTCAAGCTCGACTAATACATAATTTAAGTCTTCCCCATGGTGCCTGCAGTTTTGCATATATATATGTATTTCAGAAGTGGATGGCATACACTTCCACATAACTATGGAAAAAAATTCCTCTCTCCTATGTGAGGAGTTGGCACTGCTGTAGGATGCATACTTGATAGCACTTGCGCCGAATGGTCTACCTCTGCTTTTGGAGGTTTTTATTTATGTTTTATTCTTTCATCTACAGCCTCCTTGGCCCCATCTTCAGCATTCTTCACACAGCCCAGTCCTTTGGACAAGCATGTCCTAAGGACTGTTAGGCAAGCAGGACAAAAAAGTGGGGGGCTCTGTGCAACCTCCTTCTGGCATTCAGGAGTTTTCACTTCCAACGCTTCCGTATTAAAACACTTTCAATCCATCTGAACAGTTGCAGAACTCAAGCACACAGACATATTGTCAATTAGTGCTGTAAATATCCCACAGCCTGTACAAAATGAAACATTAAAAAAGAACAGCAGCCTCACAGCTTTTCGCTCCGTGATCACTACACCTGCCTCATTAATCTCATGTACCCGTGCGAGGCAAAGACATAATACGACTACAGACTAAAAATCCACAAAACCTTTAAAAAGGTTTAATTTGATTCTACAAGGGAGGTCATCATAATCCAACTCTGCTTTCCCACATTCTGCTAGCAATTTTTTTCAGCTCAGTTTCAACTGCTAACTTTGTTCTTCATCTCGCTATCTCTCATGCTGTTATAATGCCAGCTCAAATGCTGTTTGTAACAGCACAGCAATTTCTCAGAAGTTGCCAGCTTCATAGTGTGTTCCTTTAGAAGTGCATGGAAATTATTAGATTAAATTACAAATGAAAGACTCTGCAGTTGGTCATGCTTACTGGAACATTTATGTACATGCAATTGATCATGAATTTTAACTTCTGATCCTTTACATCCCTTACAGATCTGTTTATGTTCTGTTTTGCTAGATTATATGGGAAGTCAAATTGAAGACAAGCGGAGAAGTGTGATGTCTTCTTCCCATACTTCCCAATATCCTCAAAAGAAAAAAAAGACCGTGGCACCCACATCCCTCATCCCTGCTGGTTTAGTGTCAACAGATCCCCTACAGTCATTCGTAAAAGGTCTGTTAAACACAAACACATTTCACGTGCAACAGTGCAACTCACTATTTAAAGAAGCACTTCCATAGGAATCTGCTTTACAAAGCAAGACCTACAACATCCCAGTGGTTCCCCCTGGTTTGTAAGATTGCACATACCAGCATGGGACCAAACAATTAATACATCTAGAAATACCTGAAGAAACCACTGATCAAAGGCAACTGGTGATCACAATAGGGCAGGCAGCAGGATCTTCGATTATCCTCCTGCTGGAGGTATCATTTTCAGGAAGGTATTTCAAACCAATTTCTTTACCATACACTGCCACTGAAAATATCTAGTTATTTTCTACAGGAATAGAGCTGTTTGACCCAATTCCAATGCAGATAATTATATTATCTGTATCTAAAATCCCTCTGAGTGTTTCAATCAGGTATGGTATTCTTCACTTTCTGTTCTGATCTGCTTAGCACGGCTGAGCACCATTAAACAGCTGTCAGATTCCACACAAGAACTGGCTAGATTTCAGTAATAAGCAAAATGCTTCCCGATAGTGTTTAACACACCTGGGGATCCTTCCAAATGAACAGTGCAGTGAGGCTAAGCAGTGCTGTAAAATAAGCCCCACCATTCCTTCAGAAAAGTACACACCCTAATACATTTAGTCTCTGAAGAGCTCAGTTGTTGCCGAGAATGAAACACGCCTCGATGAGACTTCAGATAAGGATATGAAGAATAATTCACAACCGTAACATTCAAGAAATTAGACAATTAACTCCTCGTGACATACAGACCAAGCTATTCTCAGGTTTCTATCAGTACAGACCATCTAGAGTAGATAGCTGAAGTGCTAAACCATGAGTCAGAGAACAGAGCTCAGTATGTTAGTTCAGCTATCACAAAATACAATACCAACCTCTTCATCATTCTCAGGCCGAGGAGATTTTGTAACCAACCCTGAAGAAGCAAGCGAGCTAACTGATTGTGAGCATAGTTAGTCTGAAGTGAGAATTTCTAATCACCAAAACAGCAAAGCTGTGGAGGAGCCTCTTGTCAGAACACCAGGGCCAAAAAAGCTGAAACCCTTAAAATGAAGTTCAATCCATCTATGAAGTGAATTGTACAGCAAGGATCTAGGGAGGGGACAGGACTCAGCCTCTGCTCTGCAGGGCCTTGGCCGATGTATCTGTAACAACCTCTGCAGCTAAGCAGGAGACATGCCTGCCAGCTGGGTATACACAAAACCTTAAAACTACATATGTATAACCTATATATAAAGTTAAAACTGTACATATGTGTGTGTATAAATATATATAACCTTAAAACCCAAAACAGCTCTGTAAAGCACATTTCCAGAAGTCACAATCAAAGCTACAAGGCAATAGGTGAAACACAAAATACCTGAAAATAGAAGGAGAGGAAGAGGAAAACAAGAGAGCACAAATCCGTATAGAAGTGGGGAAGGCTCCACACATTCTAAAGTTTCCCCACCACCTTACCTGTAGGAAATTCCTCTTCCACCAAAGCCACAGGAATTCAGAACACTACAGAATCTCCCTTGCTGGCTCAGGTCCAGGTGTAAGTGTTCTGTGACAAAAAATATTCAGCCCCACTTGAGAAGCATCCATTGCTCCCCCCACAACATCCTGCCCCAAGGAACCAGGATCTTTGATGGTACAGCTGCCTGGAGCTAAATGGTCTAGGATGGACAGAGAGCAGAGGTGACAATGTCCTGGCAGTTCAGAAATGTAAGGCCTTATGTCAAGTGTATTGTTCCATTTTGACAGCTCCTGTGAACGGCCTGGGCTTTAGAAGCAAGGAAACAGAGAGTCTGCAGACAACCCTTAAATTACACAGCACCCAGACTCACCAGTGCATTTAGACAGACCCCCAATTCTATTTAGCTTTACTTTTATTATTTTCCACACCTGTTTTTACAACTGCGTGTCACTGAAAACACACTCCAAAATGTGTCAGCAGAGAACAGATCCCCTCTTTATGAATTAGCTTCGTGAGTGATACAGATAGTAGTAGTTTAAAACAAGGCTGGGTTTTTTCCCTTCTCCTTTTCACAAGGATGGCGCACCTATTAAATCGACTGAGATCCATTGAGCCACTCCAGATTCTCCCCAGCACACATTTTTGTAGCTTAGAAAACAAATACTAAAAGAAAGGGTGGAAAAAAAGAAAATAAAGAAAAAAATCAGACAACCTCCCACAGCTGAAATTGCCCTTTCCATTCAAACTCAGAGCTATACCCCAAACTGAAATTGTCATACAGCCCATTAATCTCCATTACTAAACATGTTCTTTATTTACTAAAATTACAGCATTTGCTTGAATTATAACAGTATTTATATACTGGTTTATGAGCTCCTGAGATGTTTCTCAAGCAAATAAAGTAACAGAATAGGTTACGGTTTATTGAAGCAAGAGAACTGCATTGTTCCTAAGAGAACATACTGCTGCTGTTACTGCTCCTGTGCTGCAAGCATTTAAAACAGTGTTGCCCTTTGAAAGATTCACAGCACATATCATTTACCAAAATAGGACTAAATCAGTGGTGCATGCAGAATAGCCCTCAGTGATGACAAAGGCAACCCAAAGAATCTACACAAACCATTTAGATTTATAAAATTCAGAGTCCTCCTGAAAACAACACACGGAATTTTGTGCCGTGACTGCTCCGTGGAATAGGCTAAATCCAGAAAGGGAGAAAATCTACCAATAAAGGATCTGTTAAAGACAAGAACACCACAAACCTACTGATGTCACGACTTATGATGCCACGTCCCTACTTGGGGAGCATCACCCAGATTAAAACAAAACACTAAAAGTAAGTCCACC
>JAOEHY010047260.1:0-24805 GCA_025447955.1 Psilopsiagon aurifrons
ACAATAACCCCACCCCCCCCCCCCCCCCCCAATCATAGAAGTCTTAACTGCCTAAGTTCAATCATTCACCCAAAAAACTTTGGAAAACCATACATGAACTCCCTTCGCTTCAAGAGCTGACTGTTTACTCCAGCTCCTCAATTTTAATTTGCGATTTATCCTTCCAAAACTTGTTCCTTTCACATCATGACAGCCCAGCTTTCTATAATGGGACATTTCATCAGTGTCTGGTAGGAAATCAGACAGGCTCTATTGGCCAAGCATTTATCCATGTACTAACTGACCCCCCTTCAAATAACTCCACTTGGTGAGGCATGACTTCCCTTTGCACATGAAATGTCAGAAATAAGTAGTTTGCAAACTGCTCTATTTCAATAGCACAAGTGATTTGCGTTCATTAATCACAGAGTACATTTTATTCTTACATGTTTCTTCTCCTGGAAGTACTAGTGAAATTTTAGCTTGCAACATAATGGATATAATATCTTGAAAAAAATATTGACATAGGTGCTCAAATAAATACATGTCAAAATGCATGTAATTTCTCAAGAACCTGTTTTTTTCTACATGGAATACTGGATATACAATTATAGTAATTAAAAGGAATTCAATATTTCTTTATATTTCCCAGAGTACTTAAAGGGTCCTATATTATTATAATAATAGCTTTATTAACTTACCATTGACTTTTGAGATTTCCCAACTACTTCTCGTATTCATATCATCCGCGAGAGAAAAAGTAAATGTTGAATAATAATGCTGTTCATCAGCGTCAGTAGCTTGAATCAGAGCTTTCTCTCCTCCACTTAGCGGGTGGCAGAAGAAATTAGTATAATCCATAGCTAACTGAGGAGGGTTATCATTCACATCAAGTAATTGTAGTGTCAAGCCTGTTTTGGATTTCTGAGCTGCATTGTCTGTAGAGTTAGATATTATAGTTAGATAATGCAAAGTTGCATGTACATCTTGGATACATGTTGGGCTGTTGCGTTTGGAGCTATTCTATAGGTACACCATCAGGCAGGCAGTGGGAGGTGGGATTCTGTCTGCAGGTTGCAGAGGCAAGGTCTGAGGACACCCTAAGGGACTCATTCTAGCTGCTTCTGCTAACTGTAGAACTACCAAGTGAAAGGAGGCAGATAGACCATCATATCCAGTAAGTGGCCACATCAGCATTATATCTTATAAGTGGTCACATCCAAGGCGACCAGTGCTCTTTGGAGACTCTTAAACACAAACTCCTTAGCTTTCCCATCTCTCTTCGATAGACAGGAAATGCAAGTCAATATTCTGCCTAAGGCCTGGACACAGGGCCTAAGAAGACATTACAGAGCCCTGCCATTTCTCCAGCCTGATCCTGCAGGAACAGCCCCACTCCATCTTGGTGCTGAAGGAAGCATTCTTTTTTCCTGGCATACAGGAAATGGATCTTTACCCATATTTCAAAAAAAACAGTGGCCAGTATTGTTGTTTATCTGTTTTTAATAAAGGAACTCTAGATTTGTACCTAATTCAATCAGATAAAATCCAGAGTTTTTAACCACTATAAAATGTAAATCATGTAACAACATCTCCCCAGATGGATTTCTTGACAGATTCTAATGGCTGGAACTAGTAGCCATAATATATTTCAGACTAACTAGTGCACCAGTTTTATTCATAATAAAGTAAAATTCTCTACAAGGTTTCAAGCTACTCTCCAGGTGTGCTTTCAGGAAGCCAAAACAAACCTACAGGAGAGACTAAAATCTTTCCAGCTATAAAGCAAAAAAAGTGGCAGAAAATGTTAATGCTGAAAACACTGAAGTAATTCCAGCCTTTTTTATGTGCCATGCAACTCAAGCAAATATGATAGCTAACTTCATGAAACATCTTTTAACCGTCATTATCTACAACATCAAGATTTCTTTTAAGAAAGCAAAATTGTTAAGAAATATGAACATCTAAGGATACATTACATGTTCCTGTAATTTCACGAGTTTAGTCATGCAAAGTATAATAACTCCTCATCAAGCAGTAAGAGCAAGGGATTCCTCTGTGTGCATATGTAGTTGTTTCATCACTTACTCAGCTCTGATGCAACAACATTGACTGTGTACACTGCTTGTTGTTCTCGATCCAAAGTGGAAGCAGTGTATACCTGCCCAGTGGTTGAATCAATCCTCAGCCATTTCCTCACATCACCTTCTAAAGAGTATCTTTGGAAAGAGACAGGAAAAAAAAAAATCACATATACTATTCCAAATCAAAAAGCTGCTGACAAAACAAACACTTCTTCATTGATTCTAGGCTTGATCACAATTGTCCTCCAAGAGAGGGTTCTTGAAGAGTCCTGATTTGACTACAACCAAAGAGGAAATACAGACAGAAAAAGGGAAGTCAGAATTACTGAGAGTGAGAGCAGAACCATGGCAACGCCACCACCCCTCCAGCCTGTGTACTGCAACCCAGCCTTCCTCCTCACTGCAAAGTCTAGGGCCTTCTGAACTTTTGGTCCAAAAGTGTTCTCTGCTCCAACCCCATTCCTATTTCCACATTACATCGGCCACATCTTGGTTTTGATTGGAGAACAAGCCGAAGCCTGGGGGAAAGAGAGAGCAGTAGAACCAGGCACCGTTCTTTGGATCAGCAAGGGGCCTGATCCCTGAGGTGGACTCCAGTGGTTATCTGCTGCCAGTCTGGAGCAGCCTATAATTGCCATCAGGGTAGCCTTGGAACAGAGAGTGCTTTAAACATCACCACATAATTGCCTTTATACTATTGTTTAAAAAAACCCAAGGTCTCTGGGTATTTGCTTGTACAAATTTAACCATGACATACGACCCAGTAAAGCACAGGCATTTGCTTGAGTAGATGTGACCTGACCTTCTCATTCAATGCTTTTGTTCTTTCAGTACCCCTTGCATTCGAAACAACATGTTGACATGCTTGTACATCTTTTACTTTTTATCCTTTTTATTTTATGCCCTTTCACCTATTTCTTAGCAGAAATGTGGTTTATGTATGTATCCTCTCATCTGTCATCATCCCCCAGAGCTTCTGGACTATATGGCTCAATTTCAAACCAGTTTGACAAGAGGCCAAACATGCTAAGTTCCCAAAAACCAGGGGAAAGTAGAAAGTCAGATGACAAACCTATGGGAATAAAAATCCATGGGAGGCTTAACAGTCATATTCTGCAAGTCTATTAACTACTTGGTGTTTTGATGAATTGTAGTGAGATTTCAAGGATTGCTTGGTTTGGGTTGATTTGCTCAGCATCCCAGTGGAGAATCGTGCAGCAAGAGCCACAAATAATTCTATTATCTGACTTTACTGTGTAAGGTACATTTGCACCATGCAACACAGCACTGTGCAACCATGAGCTGGCAGATACTCAAGGGGACTTGATCATACAACATGGCATTGGGCTGATGAATGGGCCAGTTTGACATTTTGCATCCCCCCCACAAGCATAGAAGTTGTCTGGCACAGAGCTCTGTATCCACAGTGGAAGTAAGCATATTGTGTTTGGCAATTGGAAAAGAAATTTAATTAATTGTTGATGACAGACTTGAGCTTCACTGCAGGTTTTATGTTTTGATGGAGAAAAAACCCGGTTTTCCACAGTTCAGTTTCTGTAGAACATGAAAAGCAGTTGCTGTCCTACTGTTTCCTGGGGGTATGCAGTATGTGCTTCATTCATTTGTTAAAGGCATTATGGATCTGGAAACCCTGTTAACCTAAGACCAGTTCTGCCTTTTCCTTAGAGACATATTAGCCCTTTCAGTTTCCTGGTTTGGGTGTCTTACTGGCTGATGCTTGTCATGGCACACAGAGGAAGCTGGTTAGAAAAGCACCGCCCAATAGTCTGTTCCAAGTGGTGCCACCACCCCGCCACTCCTTCTACTAGGAGATAAGACTTTAGTAAAAGTCTTTTCCTGCTGTCAAATATTGGGTGTGATTTCCTTGTACCTCTTTCAGGGCAATTTTCTAAATCTAATAAATAAATCGTGATCACTTTTTTTTACCGTACAGTATCCCCCTCAGGATCATAGGCCTCCACCGTCATGACCAGGGTATTAACAGGAATGTCTTCAGACACTTCTCCTTTGTAAAATATCTCATGGAAAACAGGTGGTTCATCCACATCTGTTACGAACACTTTAAACAGGGCAAGGGAGCTTGAATTGTACTGCACGCCTGACACCAGAGGTTCGGGGTTTGTGGCGTTGATCACCAGGTTGTACACTGGAGCTGTTTCAAAATCAAGAGCCTAGATAAATCAGGAAAGAAAAGAGGTGCTTTAGGCAATGGCCCTACGGTCATGGGGAGCTCCCACGGGAAACCACAAAGTCCCTCTCTTTTGAAGGAGGAGACTGCATCTCATACACAGATTAAATAAGGAGGAGCTGTCAGAAGCACAATGGCACTGGGAACAGTCAATTTGAATGAAACCATATGCCCACTTCGAGGCCTCCTCAGCAACTGCCTTTCCTAATAATGTTGCCACCTGCCTGACTAAGCTAAATAACTATATCCTGATTGCAGCAATAGTATCTATAGCTCTGTACGAGAAGGCCTTGGGTGACCTCTGGGTGACAAAAGTCATGTGAGGGTTGTTACATTGTGGAGTTTCTCACAATTGTCTCCTTGGGAAAAAGAGACACTGAGGGTGAGTCTGAAGATGGTCCACCAAATGCTGCCCTTGGCTTGGCTGGCTGCAGGTGAACACATCAGCTCTTGAAAAATTAGTGGTAGACTTTCTGGACCTGTCATTCAAGTGCCTTTGAGAAGGCTAATTTCAAAGGGAGACCACTTTTGCTATTGAAATTAATTGATGCGGAGAAAGTGTTCTCCAGCTTTCAACATGTGGGATATATCACCCACTGCAACAAGCTCTGACTTTGGCTTTGTCACAGTTAACATTTGCCCCAGCAGGAGCAAACTGCTTCTCCATCCTGACAGTGGGACACGCTGGTATCACTTGCATCTCCCGCTGCAAAAGCCCAGGCCACCAGCAGGGAGGAGGATCTGCCCCATGACAACCCACCACCACAACCACAGCACACAGAAGCATTTAGCTGGCTTTCTCACTTCCAAAAATGCTGCTGCAAAATCAAATAATACCATTTTCTATCTTGATGGAGCATAAAGACCTACTTCATCAACCAGAGCCTGCTTTGCTGGAGAAAGGGCCTGCAGTAGAGCCTGGTGTGTATTCATATATATACTTATCTATATAAAGGAGAAGAATAAACCCATCTATTCACCTTGTTAATCCTGACGAACCCTCGTTTTGTTTCAGAATCTGTCTCTATGAAGAATGTGTTATTTGGATCTCCTTCCTTCACTTGGTAAATGATGTAGGAGCTCCCTGTGCCAGGCTCATCTCCATCGGTAGCTTGAATTTCTAGTATCACTGTTCCTACTGGGAGATCTTCTGCAACAGTCACATTGTGATACTGAGGAAAGAGATCATTGAAAAATGACACACTGAGCACCATCTGCAGATAAAAAATTGAGTGCTACACCAAGGTTGCAACCCACAAGCACAGATGTATTTTGACCCAAAGCAGCTGTGTGAGAGAGGGAAGTGATGGGTACACTCCACAGCAGAGACATAACCGGGTCAGAAAAATGTACTAAAGCATTATTGAAGTGCCTTGCAGCAATACATGTGAGCTATCTCACTGCCTATGGGAACCCAGGGCTGCAAGCTGGGCCTCTGCAAAGTTGCTGTATCCTCCTTTTTAGCCATACATTTATCAAAGGTGATGGGATATCTGTCAATGGACGAACAGTGACCAGCAGTCCCAAACCTTTACCTCCTCTGTTGAAGCCACTCCATCTTCATGTAGTTCTCACAGCAGTAGTACTGCTCCTCTGTACCCAGTAAGCACCATAGCCACTGATAGTTAAATATTTAATTGCTCCATGCACCATAGGCCATTGCAACATTAGCAGCCTAGTTTCATTTACTCTGTTTGATGCATGCCCTGACCTCATCTTAAAACCAAGACCTGGACCTTGATGTGAGAAAGTCAACAGCCTGCTACTCTGCATGTGTTCAAGCTCCTGTTATCATCAACAGAGAGCTGGGCAATGAATGCAGTCAGCAAAGCACCAAAACCACCACAGCTTCCCCCAGAGGACATCTACACCTGATAGGCCAGACAGCTCTCCTGAGCCTCATATTGCCTGTAAGTGTGGCTGTAGCTTAGGCAAATAAATGTAGATACTTCAGCCACTGTAGCACCTGCAGGGAGGCTTAGGCCAGCAGGCAGTAGTCATGGAAGGTTTGCAGGTCTCTCTGCCAGATGCCAGCACCCCCACCAGAGGAGGAAACAAGAGCCTGACACCCATTCTGTAACCAAGGGCCAGTGGGTATGCATTTGGGCATGGATCACAGGACCACTGTTTCTGGTTAAAGAAAATAGAGCCTTTGATTTCCATTCACCTATGGGCTTTTCCGGATACATTAATATAGGTTTTGGAAGAGAACTTGGGAGATGTCAGCTTTTTTTCCATTTAGCTACTTTAGTGAATTTCAAAGCCTTTTCTTCCACCTTTCCCTCCAGAACTTATATTTCTGGAATGAACTGCCTTAATAGAATAATTTCTTTCTGCACACATAGTTTTCCACTGAGCAAATTACCTTGTATTTCAGAACTATGAGTCTGTCCCACTGTTCACTCTCTAGATAGAATTTATATGCAGGCTTTGCAGCAATACCTTGCCTTTATTTTCACTAGTAGATTGCTGTTACTTGTTCTATATATGGTTATTTTCCCACTGACATTCAATAGACATTGAACGTATGCTCAAATGTTTGTCAGAAGTTATTGGGACATCAAGAACGGTGTTCAAAATACTCACATCTGATTTTTCAAAGATGGGAATCTGATCATTGATGTCGATGACATGTATTTGCACGTCACAGATTGTTTGGAATACTGCATGGAAAGAACAAACAACGTCACTGAAGTTCTTCTGCCGAAAATAACTCTCCTTCGAAAGGGCTCACTGTGAGCAAAAGTGAGCGCTGCCAAATTGCTTGATCCAATCACAGTCCTGCTGTTGTAAGAAGCACTTGGTCTCCAGTATCTCTTAGTGAGTGACAACCTCACTCTCTATCTTACTACTCACTTTCCCAGTTTCTTCAGCACTGTCCCATCCTGTTTGATTTGATTTCCCTCACTTTTTTTCATCGTATCCTTTTACCAGGGTAATAATGGGCACATTCAAGGCCAGGCTGGATGTGGCTCTGGGCAACCTGATCTAGTTGAAGATGTCCCTGCTCATTGCAGGAGGGTTGGACTAGATGACCTGTGAAGGTCCTTTCCAACACGGACTCTTCTATGATTCTATGATTCTACGAGTTATGTTAGCATTCTCAATATTACTTCTCCATGTTGAAAAGTAAGACCCAGATTGTTATGCTGCTTTGACCTCTTGGTGGGTCATCCAGCAGCACCCCCATTTTTATTCATTAAAGTTGCATTAAATTTTAGTTCTATGTAAATCTAAGTGCTACCTGAGAAAGGGCACCCATTGCAATGGGGGTTTGTGATTTTAAAAGCATATCTGTCTGGTCATGTGCTATTCATATGCAGCTGGATTTTCGTGTTTTACAAATGAGTTTTGTGAGCTGAAAGTTAAGGAATATTCTAAACAAATCTGTTTGAATGGGATTCAAATTAGTATCCAGAACAAATCATCAGCTTCTCCCTCTGCAAGGTTTTCATATCATCTGCCTAAATGATGCTATTTCACATACAGATATGTCACTCTACTTTCTCTACATACCAGTTGCTCCATCCACAAGTTTTGCCTAACTATGAGGACTCTGGCACAAAGCCTTAAGCTTAAAGGTTTAGTATGGGGTTTGATTTCCTTTCCATTCAGTGAATCACAAAAGCCTTCTGGAACTTATATAATGGATGAGATTCTTTTTGAAGATTAATTTCAGCTCTTAATCTTTTAAAACACATTATCTGGACTCTCTGAGCAGCTGTGTTTAATTTCTTTATTTTCTTCTTTAAGTGCCTTTGAAAGATTTTTTGGGAAAACCACAATCATGATCTCTTCAACTTTTTTTCCTTGTGGAAGAAAATCTCTTACTGGAGTACTTGTTAACAAGCTTCCCAATTTAGTTATGCTCTGCCCTGGAGCTGGTTTCCTTCCATACTTGTATTATGAATCATGATTAACCTCTCTTCTCTGCATCTCGAGAACAAGGCAGTACCATGCCAGAGCAAGCCAGGTCTCAGTTCTAATGCCTGCCCAGTGAATCCTTCAGGCCTCCTCTTGTCTCCTGATACTGAATACAATTATTCCAATATATAACACACGGCATTTACGTACCTGCATCTGTCACCAGCACCTTCAAGGAATAGTTGGATGCAATGCCCTTGTTTAATGAACGTCCAGTTAACTGCAAAATCCCAGTGTCCTGCTGAATGAAGAACAGATTACTTGCAGGAACATCAGGAACCTGACTTCCAATTTTGTACTGCAGGCGAGAATTAAGGGTGTCCTCCTGATCCCTGTCCGTAGCTATGAGGGTGCCAATATTACTTCCTGTGGCAGAGGAGAAATAAGAGCCGGTCAGATAATGCAGTGGTCCTATGCCTTTACAGATGCAAATGCTGACAACAGTGAATTACTTCCTGTGGCAGAGGAGAAATAAGAGCCGGTCAGATAATGCAGTGGTCCTATGCCTCTACAGATGCAAATGCTGACAACAGTGATATCAGTGCAAAAAGTAGAAGGGCAATAAAAATACAGCTGCATGGAAAACACTGCGAAGGATACAATTGTTTGACTTCTGGGAGATTTTCCTTTAGCATCCCAACCAGCTGTTTTGGGCTTCGAGCAGTCCAAAAAGATTACACCACGTGTTTTGATCAGAAGAAGTGATTCTAACAATAGATACTTCAGCCTTGAAACCAGATAACTGATGTGAAGACTTGGGAACAGATTATACGATATTAATAATAAGAGGTGTGTTCTTCTTTTTACTTTCAATGCAGTTGTCCAGAACTGTGGTTGTAGAAAATGCAATTTTATGTTTCAAATGCAACAGCATTTTTTAAGTGAGGGTCTTGGGTCTGCTTTTCTCAGGTTATTGAATCCCTTCCCGCATGAATTCATGAAGTGAAAACAGCAAAGCTATTTACACAGGAAAACATTCATCTAGGAGAGCTACATTTTACTCTTTGGGATCAAAATTTCTAGCTTTATATGCACCCGGCTGGAAACGATAACAGGTCCAGAAGGATGCATGAATGAATAGAAGCTATTTTCTTACCTCCACCTTCATTTTCTTGAACTTCAATTACAGTGAGGGCCTTTTGGCACACAGGGGGATTGTCATTAATGTCTTCCACCACAACATGAATTTGCAGAGGCTTGTCCACCAGTTCTCCCTTGTTATCTTTTGTGACCACAAAGAAATTATACTGCAATAAGAATATTGAGATTAGATGTTTTGAATGCCCAGTGTGACAATATTTTGCATTTAAATGTGTAACTATGGAGTGCTCCATGCAAATGAAGTATTTTCTCATATGTTTGTTTCAGTATTTAACTCAGAATTCTTCCATCACCCCTTAGCACCTGAAGTTTGAGATCTCAAAAGAATTTATAAGTCCTGAATACTTCACTGCACTTTGAACTTGCTCTCACAAAAACACAAGAAAAGCAGGAATGCCTCATTATTGTCACTTTGCAAGTTCATCTGTCACATACAGAGGTAGGATTCCTCAGCATATCTAATCTCTGTGCCCAAATTTTCTCAAATAACAAAAGGGGACAGAGAGATTTCTGTCTAAAAGGCCCCTAGATGGGTTAACTTCCCAGTTGCAACTGAAAGTCAAACTGCTTCTGCTTTGGAAAGATCCCTGGGCCCCTGGGATTTGGAATAGATATAAAACATCCAAATCTCCTTTCCTTCACAAATGCCATCATCTACCTCTTGCTCATGCATCTACAACCCTGCCACGGTTGGTCTGTATTGTACATTATACATACACTGGGGGCAGTTATTGCTACTGCCAGATGCATGAAGAAATTTAGTAGGGTACTAAACTGAAGGCTGTTGGCAGTGTAATAGATGAATGTTCTCTCACATCTATCAAGTCATTCACAAAGAGAAATGACAAGAAACGAAGATTTTACTCCTTTCTAGTGAGCTTTCTTGTATTTAGTCCCACACCAATAAAAAGTTTCCTGCTGTGGTCTCTCTCACTGGTGAGGTTTTATGTGTTTACTTACAGCATCCTTTTCTTCCCTGTCCAATGGTTCGGTCACGTAAATAACTCCATTCTGATCGATGGAAAACGGGAGCAGGGGCATCTTTTCTTTTTCAAAAATGTCGTAAATTACATCTTGCTCATTTGAATGCACCTAAGCCCACAAAAATGAGTCAGGATAAGAAGTCAGAAGAGCAGACTGAGATTTAACAAAGATTATTTCCGGACCACAAACAGAAAAGATTGCATTCCTGTTAGCTTTGTAAAAAAGAAAATTCACAGTTTGGCAGTTTCTTGGGATGAGCTGCAGAAAATCAGACTGATAATCCACCTCTGTTCTCTGAATTGTTGTGTTGAAGCCTTTTTACCTCAGTTTCTTCAGCTGTCCAGATGGGCTACAACACTTATCTTTTTATGGAAGGGCTTTGGGATGTGGAGCTAAAGGGTGATACATGAGAAAGAAGCATTATACATATTTGAATGTCTTGAAACTAATTTATTCCATCTCCATAAACTGTCTATTCCTGCCTGTTATTTTGGTTTACTTAATCCAGAGATGTGGAACAACAAAACTAATACCAGGCACCTATTTGCACAAATGTGTCTGCGTGCTCTTTATATGAAACAAAGTCTGTGATAAAGTATCTTTAGTGGGGTGTTTCAGATTTAAAATGAAATGCAGTAAACAGACTTCCAAATTAATGAAGGGGTCAGTATTACGGGGGGGTTTATATATATACTGTATTGCAGAAATTGCATTTCATTTTCCCCTGTGCAGAATCCACATGCCATTGACTGCCACAGGAAATTTATATACAAGTGACCTCAGAATAGGAGCACCATTGCATATTAGTTTTTCTTTCACCTGTTTTCCCTCTGGACTGCCCCAGACAGACACTGAGGCCAATGGGAATAACATTGAGTCAATTACTTTGGCAAACAGGATCCAAGGAATCCTGCCATGTCCAAGGGGTGACGGCATTTGGGTGTCAGTGCCAAGGCATTTTTCAAAGTCAAACATTTCTGAAAGGCTGCTGGCCCGTTAGTTGATAATTGCCAATGTATGTACACTGCTATCGGTCTGCAGCGATCAGCAAAGTATTTTGCATTTGCTCTGTGAAAAGAGGAATACCGTGGGAATGCAGGATGCCAAAGGACAGCATTAGTCCTGCCAAGGTACTTTTGATATAGCAGGTGTGCTGTGTCACAACAAACTGGTCACAACAGAGCTTCCCTGGTGCAGGGTTGCACTGGAGATGACTCCTAGTCAGACTTTTCTATGGATAGAAGCAGCTAACCTCTGGATAGCCTTCAGTAGGTTAGCTCTTGGTTTGGCTAAAGACTGGAAGGCCCATGGTGTTAGAGTGAGGCTGGAAGTGCTTGATGAATCCCATTAGGGGTGAAGAGTGGCACCTCCACAGAGGGTCCCAACTGTTTGGGAGCTCCCTTGGGGTGTCTCAAGAGCTTTATCTTCCATATTGTGCCAGGAGCCTTGTGAAGCACCCTTTTTCTTCCAGTCATTACCCTGTAGCAAAATTATTCAAATGTTTCCCCTATCTCTGCTATGCTCTCACACACAGGGAGCACTAGCAGCTTCTCCAAACTGAAGGGCAAAGTCCAGTCACTCCAATGTTTATATTGACTGTATTCAAACTATTAACTTTCACACGAACAATAATTTAGTGAGACTAACTAGAGATCATTCCCAAAGGACACCATAAAAAAAAAATGAGAGGGAGGTACCAAAGTGTTTCTGAAGAGCCTGGTGTTGGGTGCAGTGGGGACACCTTCACAGTCAGCTGCGAAAAAACAACTCCATGGCATGGCTACAGGGATCATGGTCAAGGGCCCTACCTGGCTGATGTTGACAGGGTGGGCCTGGGTTGAGTTTTCTTGGATGTGAATGGTGGAGGGGGCTTTCCACAAGCTGTCCTTTACAGTGATGATCACATCGGTGCTGCTGGTGAAGGCATTTGTTGTCATTCCTGCCATGTCCTTCACAGTGACAACGAGTGTGAAAGTGTCCTGCTTTTGAGGATCTAAGTAATAAGAGCCTAGAGACAGAGCAAAGAGCCAAGTGAAATGAAGCAGAGGCTGTGGAGATGGTTCATCTGTCCATTGCACTATAAGCACCATGTTTCTACATGCACTATGCTTCTTCATCTGCTCCAGACCCACTCCTTAGATTGGCCCCTGTGTCAAATCTTAGCAAGCCATTTCCTCTGGCTTTTCTGCACAATGCAGCACAGCATCATGCGGACATAACTGTAGGAGATTTCTGTGCTGTGGTCTCGTGCTGTGGTCTCATGCTGTGCAGATGCATCACTGAACATCCGTCACTCCAGTTAAACACTCCTGTTCAGCCCAGCAGAAGACACAGTGGGTTTTAAACCATTGCAATTCAGTTGGGATCAGGTGGCCAGTTTCTCTGCATTTTTCATGTTACTGCTTTTTGGATTTCTATATTTCAAGGAAGAGAATTAATCCCAAGACATTGCTCAGTGTAGTCCTGAGGGCCAGAGGATCTACCTCTCTTCTCAATGTTCTTTTAGACCTTAACCTCCGTTTCTGATAACTTCCCTTGAATTTGGTGGGACACAGAGTTCCTCCAAAACCAAGGCCTCAGTGGAGTATGTCCCTCTGACTACATTTATTCAAAATGCTGTGCCGTTGTTTTGCTCCTATGCACACCCAGAAACAAATGCTTGGTTTTTTGGCAAATAAGAAACTTTTTACATACCCGTTCTACTCGGTGAGATTGCTCCAGTTACATTGTCAATCTGGAAAAGCATTTCTGAATAAGGATTGGGAAAATGATGAAGAATGCTGTACACCAGCTGTGCATGGAGAGTGGTAGGGTCATCACGGTCAGTGGCATGGACATACATGAAGGGCTTGCCTGTTTGGATTAGAGAAGAAACAGCAGTAAAAGAGACTGAAACCTCAATACGCAGTCCATTCAAGCAGACCTCTCAAGCTAGGAAGGCATCTTATGGAAACTTATGTGTTTCTCATGGTAAATGATGCTTGTGTATAGAGGTTACATGGCCTGTGTATCATCCCACAGGTAGCCCCCTCACCAGTTCTGCTTAATATTTTCCCACTAGCTGTGAAGACCAGTTGATAAAGAAGATGTCAGGAAATGTAGTTAAACTAATCTACCTAGCTTTCCATTAACTATAATATTTAATTACTGTGGCAATTACCTGGCCGAGAGTTCTGCCTCACTACTCCAGTATACTTCATCTGGTCAAATTCTGGCGGGTTGTCATTGATGTCCTCCACATATATTGTAACAGCACATGGACCTTTCACTGTATTTCCATTTTCATCCAGGCTTTCCACCTTGATTTGAGGGGGAAAAAAAAAAAAAAGAAAAGAAATATTTTCATGTATATAAGTTAAGTGACATAAATGAACATCAGGATGTCAAATGCAAGTCATTCTTACTGCGATGCAAATCTGATGAGAGTCATCACTGGATGGCTCCTTTTGCAAGGTATATACCATGGTGTAGCTCACTGATAATGACTTGTCAGAGCACAAAATGCCAACAGAACAAAATAACCTACTCCTGATGACAATTTTCCCACTTCCAGTCTCAGTAGACTACTTGTATTCTTGAACAGCTTAGACTATATGCTTTCTTTAAATAGAAATACATAGTTTCTAAAGAACAGGATGAAAACTCAGCATGATATAGCAGACTCAAGTGTGCTATTGTAAATATCAACCAGGCAATACAGGTTTGTAAGAAAACTTGATTCCTAGTTCTGATTGATTGCATTTTCATTCCAATTTATTTTTTATTCTTCTTTGACCTTAAAGCACCAAGTATATATTACGTCTGTCAGAATTCATCTTGTTTGCATATAATAGAACAAATTATGATTATCTATGTCTATTATTTTGCCTATTATTGGAAAATGTGGCTATTATGCCTTAGTTACTATGCCTAACCAAGTATCATTTTTCAATTCTGTTATTACTTGTCTGTAAAGGATTCCCATGATTAGGGTTAATAACTTCTGGGGCTAGAAAATTGTCCTCTCTAATTCCATTTCAAGGGTGCTTTAAAGCTGAGAGCATGAACCATTAAAGCTGAACTGCTAGACTTCAGAAAGGTAGCTAAGGCTAGCTGAAACATCGTAATGTTCTTTGTTCAGATACTGATCCTCTCACAGTCATCTCCTTTTCAGTTTCCTGTGCATCAGAATAAGATAACGCCATTTTTGACACAGAATAAGAGCACAATAGTACACTGAGAACAAAAGATCACCTACTCACTGTCCCACTCCCAATAGTGTTTACAATGACACCCTTATGAAAAGAGCGTAACTGCAGGACGAGCACAGAATGCTTTTTAATCTAATAGCCTCTGACATACGTGAAACAAGCTTTCTGCTGTTATCTAACAGAGGTTAGATCTGTGCCTCTGTGGTTTTCACTCGCACCATTTGTCACTAAATAGGACATAATCTTCCTAAATAGAGTACAATAGCTAATTTTCCCATTCCAGCCATGGAATTCACCCAATCAGTCTTCAAGGTTAACAAGCGAGACTCATTCATGAGACCAGATTTCACATCCAGACAAGTGTATTCCTATTAGGAGAACTAAGGTATTGGTGTTGGCATCAGGGTAATTTCTGTTTTCTCAAGATAACTTTCAGGTGTTACAGAGCATTTTCCTGAAATATTTTCAGAACTATAAAAAACATGTGCCAGTCAGCAAAGCTCAATATTAAAAACGAAAAAGCTGCCTGTAAACATAGACAAAGGAAAGAATATGCAATTTCAGCAGTTTTCCATTAATTTCAGGTTTACCAAAAAAGGGTGAATATGAATCACCCTCCCTTCCTATTTTTCACTGAGTTTTTACCTGCAGCCTGTGCACTGCTTTGGTCTCCCAGTCCAGAGAGCCATTGAGATACAGGATGCCTGTCCTTGGCACAATGTCAATTATTCCATCTTTTTCACCAGTCACTCGAAAACTCACAGCAGGTGACTCAGATGTGAACTAGAATGAGGAAAAAACAGAGGAAAAAAATCATCCCCTTTTTTCAGCATTTTAACCATAATCAAAATAATTTCATGCATTTATGTCTTTACAATCTATGGCAAACAGTGTGCTTGGCTGAAGGAATGATATTCCAAGAGTCTGCTCAAACAAATCTGCTCTTTTCTGATCCTCAACAGAGGAGATTTCACATTATTTCCTGAATGCAGCAGGAAATCCCAACTGTGGTTTCTTTCCAAAGCAAACGTCTGTTTAGGACGGTGCTTTGTCTGAGCACGGGAATGGAAAAAAATGACACACATTCTCCATTTGCCTGGGAGCTGAATCTGTCCTTCTGTGGCTATGGCTTTGCAAAGAAAACCTCAGAGCTGAAAGAAAATGATGACACAATTTACATGGAAACCCATTCTCTAGGAATGCTGGTTTTACTGATCCCTGTCTTAGCATATCATCTCAAAATGTGTTTGAGAAGGGATTGTCTGATGTTTTTTGCATGCAGACTCTTGAATTCCAGATAGAGGAAGTCAAAGTTAATTTCAGATCCTCTCAGGGGACTGTTCTTCCCACCAGCACAGAAACAGCACTGCCCATAAGGTCAGTGTGTGCAAACTATGGGGTTTTGACTGGGCTGGCTATCAAGAGACTTGATTACCTGGTAAATGAAGCGCACTCCCCCACCTTCTGGAACAGAGAAATTCGTGTCCTTCAGAGGCCCGGACACATGCAGGTCCCCCAAATCCTGGCACATTGCCTGTGAGAGATAGAGAAAGGGATGGAGGAAAGCAGATGAGGGGGGTTTGCTGTCACCACATACAAACGTCAGGTCTCCATCAACTGAACCTCTTGAGAGTTATTTTGCTGTAATATAATGGAGGAGACTCTTACTGGTTTGCAGTGAACATCTCCGGGTTCTTTAGTGTACATTTATTTTTAAAAGCAGTGTTATTTATTAATCAATTTTTTGCCTGGCCCTTTTCTGACCACTACATAATTACATGAGATTTGATCTACCTTCAAGAGCAAACAGAAACACTGAAGAGCTGAATGCAGACTGACAGCAAGAAGAAATTCATAAAAGCATTTCTGGACCACCTCTATATCCACAGCAGGACCGGTCACATCCCATTCAGGAGCCACGCAGTCCCATGGCCACAAGTGTGTTGGGAGACCTGTGCCATGTCTGGGAATGGGAAGGAACTGGGGTTGCACAACTTGTAATTTCCTGAGTAAATCCAAACCTTTTGTAAGGGGAAAAAGGTGGAGCTCCCCAGGTCCCCTACTACCCCAGCACCCTCAGAGGCACAGCAGTCTGGGAAAGCTGCTTGAGCCCTGTGACTTCATATCAGCTGCATGTGAGCACAAACCACAACCAGAGCGAACACAACCTGCTGATCTTTGGCTTCTACCTTGTGGCAAAAATGCCTTGCAAGTCTGTCTCAGCCTCTGTTTTCTTCCTAATGGCTGACAATGCTTTCACATGGTGTTTTTTCTGGCAAATTTTTTTTGAGCTTTATCTGAGTTTTGCAACCATCACTTCCCTAGTGCCCAAAGACCTCCTCACACACTCCGGCCCTAACATTTCAGTGCTGTTCTTATTTTCAAACGAGAAAAGCAAAGCAAAAATCAGCCTCCCAGAGCAGCCCTCGCACACAAGACAATTCATTCTGTGGTTCAGATAATCTACAACCTTCTCCAAATGCAAGAATAAATTCCCCTGAACACCTACCCTTCTCTCCCTGTCACCAAGGTCTTGCTAGCACTGAGGAGCTGCCTGCCAGAATTAGGTCTCCGTCACTGGGCTGCACAGGTAAAACTCCTTTTCTTTTGGAGTAAAAATGGCTTAATTTTGCCTTATGGATTTGAAGTGCCGTTGCCACCCTGTCTATTGCTTCATGGAGCCATGCTCTGGGAGTGCATGTTCTCTGCTGTGTGACTTTTCCCCTGGATTTGGTGCTATTGCTGCTGGGACAGCTACTCAGCCTCTAACAGAAAAGCATAGTCTATGTATTACCAAGGGAAAACTTAATTCTGTCTATGACAAAGACGTAACTGAGTTCAGCATGATTAACCCTAAAGTGGTGCTCTGTGTGTGTGTGTCACAAGTCATGTTTGAATAACACCAGATTCTGCTTAAAAAGCCAGAGATGCTGCCCTTCTTGCCTACAAGGGTTTGTGCCTTTTCTTGCAAACAGGAATGCTGGAACATAGTGAGAGCTGGGGAAGGAGGAGGAGGGATGCTAGTGAACAGCAGTGGAAAAATGTCAAATAAAAGACATGTGTAGTAGTTTCACATACGAGGAAAGAAAACTTTACAGCTACCCTTTACCATTATTGTTAGATGCTGACTGCTGGCCTCCGCCAACAAGACAGCAGGACCCTAGGTCTGACCTGCTGTGGCTGTTCCTGTGTTGCATTGGTGGGCACAACCTGGCTCCTGGAGGTTTTTCCTAGGGCCATTCTGTGCAGGGCTTTTGCTTGGTCGTGTTCTCCACCATGGAGGAACAAAGGCTGACGCTATAAAACCCCAAGGGTTCAAAGTGCAGGCTGTGGAGCAAATAAGAGATATCTCTTCCTGTGGGTTAAAATTACTTTATGTGGACCATAAATATTTCCTAACATATGTCTACAGCATGAATCAATACTCAGGGGCCTTAAGTGGAAATAAGCTTTTCTCCTTGGTCTGTATCCGGCTGGCATTCCTTTTGAAGATGGCTGTGATGCCTGCAGAATGGCTTTGTTGTGGGCCAGTAGTTCTATGGGCAGCAGTTTTTGAAATGGGAAGGAAGAAGGAGGTGCTCACTACTGTACATCAATCCCACCCCTAAGGGTCTCCGTATTCTGAGGCATTTGAAGAAATAGACTTGAATTTGACTCCCCTTTTTTATCTTTTCTGTCAATTTCAATCGTAAAGTACAAGACAGTACTGTAGCCTTCACAAACATCAATCTATTTAATTTAATAGATGACAACCATAAATAGCACAATTAATACATTTCAGCACCAGAAAATCTTCTGAAAATAGATTTATATCGACAGCATAATGAGCATATATAATTAATATGAATGGTTTAAACTACGTGCCATTATATGTCCTGTAATACATTTAATATGTCATCACACGTATGTATTATAATACAGAACACGATACAGATGTCTTCACTGTTTGGTGATTTGTTGCATTATTTTTAATTCTTTCCTAGCATGAAATACACTTATTGGAAAAAAAGAAATAGCTGAGGAGGAAGTACAAGAGGCAAAATGGATACATGTGTGTCTTTTAGGCTTTTAAAAGGTTTTTTCCTAATGATTGACATATCTTCCTAACTTTTGGCCATGGGTCACACATGTGCCAGGGCTGTACTCCCACACCCATAGTTACAGCTGCTCTGCTGGAGCACGCTGCCAGCCTGACCTGAGACTGGGACACACCACGGGCTGGAGCTCAGAGTCTCAGAGGTAACCTTTGCCATTTGCTCCCAGATAAACAAAGGAAAAGCTGTAACTCACCAGGTGAATGACAAGCAGAAATTGAAGTCCACACAGCTTAAACATACTGGGATAGGCTTTGGTTTGGGTCCTGCAAAGAAGAGGTGATACTCACTTTAACCCCAAAGAGCTGGTGCAATCTATTTATGAATAAAGACTACAGCTAAGCCTTCTGGAAGCTGTAGAGATGGAGCAGGTGAGAAGTTTGCTCTGAAGGACCAGGCTCAGCTCTGCTCACAGGAGGTGTCCCTGGGCTGGTTGGGAAGGTCATTCCCATTAGGTGTGTCCCCAGTGGTGTAGGAGGTGCCACATGCTGTGAGAGCCTCCAACAGCAGACAAAGGTAGAAAGCGGCACAAAACTTCAAGTTATACAACCTCCCTTCTGCAATGATGCTATGTCACACAAGTCCCATTTTCATTTCTGCTTTGTTGAAGGCAACAACACGTTCTCATGAAACACCATAACCACAAGAAATGAAGGTCTTGCAAGAACCATCCTGAAACCTCTATCTTCTGATTACAGAAAGCAACTGTTCAGTGTGGCTTGCAGAGGCAGAGGAAGCTGGGGGTGCCTGCACCCTTAGAACACATGATTATTGGAAATGAAACTTCCAAGCCCAAGGAGCACTGCCTGCCTCAAATGCCAAAAAATGCTGAGCACACGCTGCCGTGACTTGTATTACATCCTCCTGGAAACTAGATGGGCTCTTCAAAACTGAGATGCTGCTTTTCCACGACTTCTAGATTTTAACAAAAAGGACAAAGTGTGCTCTGGAAAGAGGTGAAGCTGGTGTATAGTGCTGCCATCTTCAGTGGTGCTCCATATTAAGTGGTTAACACCTGCAGGTAACCTTCAGCTACCACAGTTCTGTTCTATGGAGGATCCCAAGGAGAAGATGGCACTGTGGAGACAGTGTAGAGGCACAGCTCCCTCCAGATGTCTTCCTGCTTGGGCTTCCCATCATACCTTTCCCCCCTCTCCCTCCTTTTCCTTCTTGTTGAGGAAATCGACAGCTGACCAAAAAGGGGACCTGTAAGCATAGAAACTGCTGCCTATAGTGTTGTTTTCTCCAGCATTCATTTTAGGATATGACACAGGATTTTATCTTGCAAATCCCATTCTGAACAGGGTCTTCTAATGTGTGCAATTACACCGTTTGAAATTACTGGGCTCTCTTCTTGGGCTGGAGCTAGCTGTGTGAACATGGGATGAAGATAAAATGGCACTCCTTTGAAACCTGATCAGGAAAATCAATAAATGTGTCAGGAAACTAGGGCTGAAGGTGAACCTGCAGTAGCTGCCTGGCAATGATGCCTGCTGAAAGGTTCCCTCACTGACCTGCCTGAAGCCAGAGGTGCTGGAGCCTGGCACAGGCAGGACACAGGTCAGGAAGACACTTTGAACCTCCTGGGAAGGCACTTTGAACCAAGGCCGTTGCTGACAGCTCAGTTAGAGACTTGGCGGAAACTCATTCATTTCCTCCATAGGTCCAACAGCCTCTCTGCTCTCCTGCTCCTGGTCTTTTCTGGATACATTGGCTAGTTTTAGTCACACTTAATAGTAGGGTGGGACCTTCAACAATATAATCTGCAATCCATTTGGGGTGGCAGGTGACACAAAGGAACCAAAAGCATACCCTCCCTGAGGGTAAGGCTGCAGTGTGTGCCCAGTAGCTGCCTGCATGGTTTCATCCGCCCCTCTTAGGGAGATACATGCCTCTCAGCCAGCCGGTGGTGGAGGGACACTGGGGAGGTAAAAGTACTGTGAGAGCCTGGCAGGAAGTGAGGGAAAAGGCCCTCATCTGTGCATGGGGTGGTCTGGGGATACCATGGTCTGGATTCAGGAAAAAGAGACAGAGCAAGACTTACTATGGCAAGGAGAAAATTTAAGTAAGGGACACGTCCAGGCTTAGTGTACAGGACAGAAAATGCTGGAAAATGCACTCCTTCATGTGCTGCCCAACTGCGCCGTGTCTCAGCCAGGTTTCTGTCCAGATCCGACTACAAAACGCAAAAAGGGAAATACAGCCATTTTGTAGGTTATGGGTTTGCATGGCAAGTGCCTTCGCTGTTCCCTTCTCTAATTCAAACATCATTCCCTAATGTTGTGCCACTGTGGTGCCTGTTGCCAGACCAGAATGAGTGGCTTGATCAGCCCTTGAATGTTAATTTTTGGCTGGAAGCTGTTACCAAGTCTCACAGAGGATTGCACTGCCAAGGACCAAAGCACCAAAATACATACTATTCTGTCACTCAGAATAGAGTTTCAGTACATATAAATTCACACAAAAGTTTTCAGTAACAGACAGTTTCAGGGTTAGAATACAATCAGCTTAACTGAAAGCAGCCTGAGATCTGGCTAAGCATCTGAGCCATATTTTCCCCTTCACTTCTTAGCTTCATCTCAGCACTATATCCCTAGTAATCCCTTATGGTTCCCCTGCCTGAAGAGAAATCTCTAGGATAGCCATCATATAAATATTCCAGCAACTTTCAATAATAAACATACAAAGAACAAAGGATATTCCTGGAGGTTAAAGATCAGTGACAATCACAAGTATCTGATTCCACAAAAAATACATAAATAAATACATAAATAAATAAAAAGTTATTTTCTTTAAAAGATTTATTTCAGATGTTCAAATTCAGTAAAGAGAACACAAAGGAAATTGATCCAAATCAAATACAAACCAGACTCAGCCTTAGTACATCAGTCATCCATTTTACAAAGACAGCTGAGTTCCTAATGCTGCCTGAAAAGCCTTCAGCAAAGCATTTGTTTCAAGTTTTAAAGTCTTCCTGTGAAATGGCAGTTAGATCATCCCTTACCTGTAACACGAAGAGCTTATTTTGCTCTAAAAATGCTTCTTTCTTTCACCTGTGGGAATCAATTCTGTGCAGTTTGGTAGCGTCTGTCCGTGCTTCTCCACATGGAGTTTTATAGTTCCTCAGACTGCCCTAGAGATTCAGCAGCTCAAACATTAACAGCATGGAGAATTATTGATTCTTAATGACTAGGAGTGGTATGAAACGGCAGCCGTGTAAGGAAGCAATGTAACCCTGAGATGGTTTACAGCCTTCAGTACTTTGATGTTCTTTGGTATTTACCTTCTGAATGCATTTTTTTTCAGTTGGGCTGTGAGAAATGAAAGCACAGGGAATGGGTTGGAGCCACAGAGAGAAAGTTATCTTTTCTGTAGGAGAAGAGATGGAAAGGAGAAGGTGTGGGCCTCTGGTGGAGATCACATTTGCTACTGGCAAGTACAAAGTAGTCATAGGGATAATTCATGTTGAGAAGACCAGAATTTGGACATAAAGATGGCTTGTTTTCACAGCAGATCTGTGCACGGGGAGGACCAAGCCTAGTTATGAGAATAATTCATCAGTCATCGACTCAGAAAGCTCCAATTCTGCCTGAGCTCTGCAAGAAATTTACTTCAGGTAATTTTGGGCAAATCACTCTATTTTCCCCTTTCCAGAGGCTCATTGCATAATGGAGATAATCATTCCTTTCTCCCATGTGTCAATTTTTATTTCTGTTTAAGGTTTTCAGCCCTTCAAGAGAACCAGCCCCTCTAGTGTCTGCATTACAGCACTTGTGGTAAGGGAAACTGAAATCAACAGGACTGTAAAGGAGTACAGTAAAATATATAATAAATAGAATATATTTGGAAAAAAAAAGAAAGTTAAAAAAAAATTGTCATCCTTCAAATGTTATGCTTTCTGCCAACTCACTTTTTAATATCATGCATATTCAGAAGGTTTTAGTAGGCTTATTTTATTCTCTCATGAAATGTAGCTTTTCAATCAGGTTCTAACTTCAGTTCCCAATTTCCCCAGTATTTAGGTTGCTCTTGAGCATTGTTAAATTATTTGTGCAGTGCATCAATTTCTGACTTATGTATCCAAAGAAAGAAGTGTTTAGAATCTATTACAGCTGGAAGGTGTACAGTTCTGGGAAAGGTGAGCTTTCTGTTTGTGTTTCAGATCACACAGATCACACTTTTCCCTCAGAATCAGTGTTTGTTTCTCCAGGAAAAACCCTGTGCTTTCAGCATGCTTCCAAACACAACTGTTCTCCATTTGCTTATGCACTCCAAATGATTCAGACTTTCTCAAAGCTGTTTGCTAGCAGTGAGTTATCTTTAGAACATAGCTCGAAACTTAACAGTTTCCATAAAAGCATTAGAGCTCATTGTTAATGATTTCAAAGCAAATATAATAAGAGGCTAGGAATTGAACTTTCTTGGAAGTATGTTGACTTTAAATAACTTGCACGCAGATCAATTGTGAACTAGTTGGATATGAAAGAGCGGTACTTTCAGCATGAAGTATAAAATTCAAAACAGCAATAATCCATGCTGCAATTACAAACTCACATCAACAAAGTCCTAATGTCATCTTTTTTTAGCCCTCCTTTACATGACAAGTGCAGAATAACTGATGTTGTGATGTCAGAAGTCAGAGCCACAAAAACAAGTCAGGCTTTTGTCTTTCAAACGCCAGTATCTCTGCTTGGAAGTCCAATTACCAGGAAGTGCAGTGGGGAAATTGAGATATAAATTCAAGGTACAGAATATACTTAATTGAATACCTATATATTTTTTTAAGTCACAGGAAGATGTGAGCCTGCTCACCCCCACTATCTTTCTCTGGCTGAAATAATTTCCCAGCCACAGCAATGTCTTACAGGTTGTAACCACACAGGAAAAAAAATCTCTCATGTCAAACACATTACAAAGTCCAGAAGCACTTAAGGCTCTACAACGGTCATAACATTGTGCCACAGATGAAATCACAAGAAGAAACTCAGCAGTGAGACCGGTGCCTTGAGCCAGCTGTTTCTCTCAGTAAATCTGATGAAAAGAAGGCAAACCTCCAGGTGTTTATTGTGGGGATGGCTGTTCAATGAGTCAGTTTTTCCAGAAACAACTCTTCTCATATCATTAGTCACATCCTTGTCACTATTCCCATTTATCAGCTTTGTCATTCCTCCTTCTGTGCTTTTTAATTTTTTCTTTCTGTCTTTTACTTTTACTCTTTGTTTCATTTCACCCTATGTCTCTCTACATCCCTCCTCCACTCCCACAAAACTAACAGGACCTGCTTGACCTCAGCTTCCTTCCCTTTCTGTTTGTTTAGAAAATACTTCTGTTGTGGATCTCTTAGGGCATGACAATTTCACAAGATCATCAATATGTGTCAGAAGGAGCCAGAGGCAGTGTAGGAAAAAGAAACATAGAAAAAAAAATGCTTAAATGAAACAAGTTTCTAATCATCTAGTTTCTATACTTCTCCTGAAGCAGAATCAGTTACACTTGTAACCTCCCCGATTGTAAAAAGTGCAAACAATGACCACTCCTAGTCTCCATAGGTCATATATTGTGGTACTTTCAGACATCTGCTCATTCACATTGTTGCCCTGACACTGCTTAGTCACTCTCAACCTTTGCTGATGAGCTGTGCCCCAGATTCTCCTAGGTGAGACTTTCCAATGCTGCTGAGGACAGGCTCCTACAAACAGAATCTTCCAAATGATGCAGCTCTTACCAATGCACTTATAAAGTATTTTCACTTTATCTTCATTGCATTGGTAGTTATGATTTTGTTTGTATTTCCCTATGCTATACAGTCACCTTTAAAGGTATAGTCTACTTATGGCTGTCTTTGTGCTTTCTTGTGAATTTTAGATCACTGAAGAGCTCTGATTTAACTAAGTAGTTCATTCTTACAACCCTTCCTAACACTACTTCTGCACTGGGACATATTATGCCATTCATTCCCTTTATAAAGGGACCTGGTCAATCCTGCTAACGCTTTTCTTTGGTTTGTTTCTGTCATGGTTTAAGCTGTAAATCAGCCACACAGTTTGTTCACTCGCTTCCCCCTCCTAAAAGAGCTGTAGCGGTTTAAGCTGTAAAACAAGCAGTTTTGTTCACTCACTTCCCCCTCCTTCTTCCCCCCCACTCCAAAAAAAGGGTGGGGGGAAAATGGGGAGAAGAATCAAAAGAATGTAACTCCCACAGGTTGAGATAAGAACAGTCCAATAACTAAGGTATAACACA
>JAOEHY010047261.1:0-14783 GCA_025447955.1 Psilopsiagon aurifrons
TATCGTTATTATTATTGGTGGTAGCAGCAGTGGTTTGTGTTATACCTTAGTTACTGGACTGTTCTTATCTCAACCTGGGGGGAGTTATATTCTTTCGATTCTCCTCCCCATCCCTCCAGGAGTAGGGGGGAGGAAGGGGGGGAGGAATTAAGCAAGCAAGCAGTTGCGTGGCTGAGTTGCCTACTGGGCTTAAACCATGACACGTGTGTACGTTTTCATGGTGGTGGCAGTGTGGGTATACAATATCTAACTGATGTTGGAGCCTTCTTTTCCAGCAGACTGAATTTTTTGGAAGAGGCACTTGGCTTTTCCAGTACTACCTGTAGGTCAAGCTCTGCTGTCCCAAGGAAATGGCGTTGAGTTTTCTCTTCCTGTGGAGCAGTCTCCTTGGACAACATAGAACTGCAACGTGGGCCTCAGAAGACACTCAGAAGACTAATTTGCCCACCATGAGGCAGGATCAGCTGCCTGTATGCCAAGAATTTTTGCAGGTTTTTTTCTGAGGTCTAATCTGAATCCTTCTTGATGCAATTTGCATATCATTATTGCTTGCTCCCTCTACCACAAGCACAGAGAACAGACTTCTCCTCTTTGCAGAAACTTTTTACATTTTCAATGCCACTCTGTCATACTTAATTTAGTTTAGGCAGCCCCGTTTTTTTTTTTCATGCTTTCTAGCTACTTTTGTAGCTATCCTTTAGGTGCAGCTACTCCACATCTTTCCTCCGGTCTAGTACCTGAAACTGGATACAGTGTTCCAATGGGAGCTTTTGCAGCTTTGAACAGACTAACACAACTACTCCATGTACCTGGGCTATATTTTGATGATTTCACCCCCGGAAGGTATAGGGTTCTTTCTCAGCAGCATGATGGCACATTTTCAATTTGCAATCCAGAAGCACCAAGGCTAGAAGTAACAAGAGAAGACAGCAGTGGTACTGGTAATAGAGAGCAAAAACCAGCTGGAGAATCACAACTGAGGCACATCTTCCTGAGATACAAAACTAGATGTGTTGTCAAACTGGGTCCAGGTAGAGAATGGAAAGCATGCGCATTCCTGAACGGAGATCCACACGTGCCATTCCTGAAAAGAGATGGATTCTTTCTGCAGCTGAAAAAGAGGACATGATGCCTGATAATGTATTAGAAACCAAAATCCAAATGTTAATAAAATTCTATTGACACTGAGCTGTTGAGCAAATAAATCTTTATACTGTTTTGCTACAGGCTGCGAACTTAGATATGAGATGGGCTACTGTGGAGACCTGTGTTTTGTCCAGAGGGACGCCCTGAGTCTTGCTCAGAGTGAATAAGGCCAGTTCAAATAAAGTATCAGGGCACCAGTCTTCAGGTCTAGGTCTCCCATATCCTATCCCAATTTGCTGGCATAGTTCAGAGCTTCAAGAAATTAAGAATAGCACCTTTGATTGTACCAATAGCATTCCTGACTATGTGTGATTATCTGTTTTGGAGATGTTCTAATTCATATTATTTCATGCTCAGCAGGCTTGGGGAGCTGCTGTTTTATAAACTGCTCTTGGCTCCCTATTTAACTCAGCAGTTTCAGGATTTCTGAGATAAATCAGGCTCCAAGACAGTCACTGACTTAGTGTTTCCCTCTGAAGAAGCACAAGAAAGATTAGACGAATCCCTAGACACATTGGTACTGAAATTGTGAAGCCAAAGTAAGATTTTTGAGTGCTGCTATCTCAGATTATTCTTTCAGATGAGATTGGGACAGCTGTTCTATAGGAAAGGCTTGAACTATTTTTAAATTTGCATTAGCACCATCGTTATGGCAGTAAAACCTAGTGCAGGCTGCTAAACCTGTTCAAACGTATGCTCAATTTCCCAGGCAGGTTTTCATTGAGAAACACAGTGCTGTGTCTCTTCTGCTGGCAGCTATGTGAGCAAGTGATGTAAAATATTCTGATTATACTGATGTCATGGTTCAAATCCAGCTGGTAGCTCACTACTATGCAGCTGCTTGCTCATCCCCCTTATCCTCACCTCCTCGGGTGGGATGAGGAGGAGAATCAAAAGAATGTAAAACCTTCAGGATGACAGAAGGACAGTTTAAAGTACAGTGTACTACTATGACTAACTATAAGGAGAAATGATAAGGGGAGACAATATAAAAGTAAAAAGGGGGGAAATCAACAAAAAAAATTACCAAGTCAACCAACCAATCAAAACCCCGAAACTGAAAAAAACCTGTATTCTGAAGCAGAATACAGTTGCTCACCATGCACAGAGCAATACTCAGACCAGCCCAAGCAGTGGTTGGTCCCGTCTGGGTAACTCACTCCCCCCAGTTTATATACTGGCATGATGTGTAGTATGGAATACTCGTTTGGCTAGTTTGGGTCAGGTATTTGCTCCCTCCTTGATTCTTGTGCCCCTCCTTACTGACAGAGCTTGAGAGACTGAGAATTCCTTGATCAGGGTAAGTGCTACTTAGCAACAACTAAAACATTTGTGTGTTTTCAGCACTGTTCTCCGACTGAAGCCAGAACACAGCACTGCACCAGCTACTGAGAGGGAAATTAACTCTAAGGTAGCTGAAACCAGGATGACTGAAAGGTAACTGCAGTATAGGCATATCCTCAGGTCCATAGTAAAGTGATGCATGCTACTCTAGATTTCTTGCTAGGTAGATTTTTATTTTTTTTTTTTAAATTTGTCTTGGCTAGAAATCTCATTTTTTAAAATATCCAATAAGCTTCTCTGTTCATCTAGAGAGGAGTGATTGAAAAGGAAATGTTTTTTAATAGTGGCTTAGTTCATTGCTGTTGTTGCTGCCTGGAGATGATAGCATCTCAGTTCATATCTCAACAGAGTGAGCTTGCCCAGGCAAGTCTAACATGTAACAGTTTGCTTGGGTTTGTCAGTGATGTCCCGTAGTTTCCATTGCTTTTTAAGAGAACACTGATTAATGCTGCAAGAAACACACAGGTTGTACTCAAGGAACTTCTCCATAATCAATGTCATCATTTCTGATCATGTTAGCACAGAGAGCTGGAGACTCTGGTGAGATCCCACTGCTCAGGCACAGCAATTTCCAATTAGTTTCTGAACATGCCAGGTGAGGTGGCTGGCCCTCAAGGGCTGTATCTCCTTGACAGCAAAAAGTTATTCGGCAAATTAGTGCAATATATAGATTTTTTTTTTTAATTATTATTTTATTTTTCTTATCCCCAGTGAGGTGTTAGGCATAAAATAAATGCCTTTCATTTCACCTGTGCAGGATGGTCATTAAAATCCTAGATAGAAACAATATTAATAAAAAAAGAGCGTTAGTGCCAGCCCAACTGCCAAAAATGTGAATGGGTTGATATAGTCCTTTTTATATCACCATAGGCTTCTTTCTCAAGGGTGTCAGTACAAAGAAAAATGTAATTCTAAGTAAAATTTCAAAATTTTTTTCCCTTTATTACTGCATATGATGTCATGCACTATCAATGAAAAGCCACCTGTGAACATCTATCTGTGAACATTCAACTGCATAGTCTTTTAACAATGATTCTGTAAGGTATTGTTTCCTACCTTGTGTATTGAAAACCAGGCAGTATGTTGGTTTTCTGTCTGGTTTATACTGGTCTGTGCCAGCTGCTCAAGTAGTATATATGTTCTCCCTCCTGTATTTATGCTGTTAAAGGTGCTATAAAGCACTGTGGGAGTATTCTCATGGTAGCATAGGAAGTTGGGCAAACAAGTATCAATGTGATTTGAAGTTAAAAGTAATTTTATTAAAATTGTCACTGCCAATTTTCATGATAAAAGAGTGAAATGAACCCCAAATCCTAACTTGCTGATTTGGTCAGCCCTCATGAGGAAAAATAAGGGGTACACCTACAATATATGCCAGTGGTGGCTTCTTTCTCTTTATATCCAGCTTTTCCAGTTTTGTCAAACATTCAGCATCATAAATAATTTTGTTAAACGAATAGGCATTGTAGAAAGTAAGCAATGAAAACCGGAGGGCTTCACTTTAGGTTGCTGGTTTCATCTGAATAGTCTCGATGTTATCAACTGATGGATATTTGTCTGCCTCTTTGAAAACAGATGGGAGATTCAGCCTTGTTCCTTGGAGAAGAGTGTTCCCACTTCAGAAACTTCATTTGGCTCTTTGTATGGAAATAAACGAGTCATTTCAGATGATATCAGGAATATATGTTACAGAACTAGCCTGGTGAGGTTGGAGGGTCTGAGTCAGAGGAAAAATTGTGAGGAAAACCTTACAGGATAAAAGTTGGAGAGATCTACTTGTTTCAATTTGTGAACATTAGCCAAAAGCTTTGCTCAATGCATTATGCTTGTGAAAGGAGTGGAAATATCCCCAGGTGTCAGCACCTCATCCAGTCCACCCCTCACCAGGACTCCCTCTTCATGACAAAAGTTGCTTTGGCGCTTGGCTTCACACCTGCAGCGTTCCTATTCATATGGATTGCCCTTTGCCAATGGGACGGCTGAGAGCATTGGGTGCCTTACCAGCCAAAGTTTTCACAGTAGTTTCTAGCCAAAATTGTATTCTTTTTATTTTTTTTCCTTATTTTGCTGCAGATCTCCCAGAATCCCTGAGCAGAGACTTTCACACAATACCTGACAGTTCTTGCTCTCTCAAAAGCCTTATCATGGCAGAGCTCAAGCCATTTACAGTACAATCAGTGAGCCATGTTTCTAAATGCAATAGCATGAGTGCTTTCATATCCTTTTCTTCAGGAAATCATACTACAGGGATTATTCTTCTACTGAGAGTGAAGGTGCTCAGTCCAACATAGCATTGCCTTCAGTTGTTTTCTGTATGTGCACACAGATCTAGTTATAAACTTTATATCTAATGCTTTATGAGGTTTTATTCCATACCTTCTGAAATTATTCCTGTAGATGGTAGTTGTCATGGGAGACTTAGAGAGACTGGTGGTTCCTGTATTACACAACCAATCTATTGCATTGTGAAATGTCACATCTCCTAATCTCTTTCATATGTGCGGCAAAACATGTGTTAAAGTTGTTAGGCTTTCTTTCATGTTCCTATGGGAAAACTGTTCTTGAACCTCAGCTCTTTAATGATTGGGAAACCTTCATCTAACTTCTAGACAAAACCAAATTTCTAGCGAACTAATATTTTATCTTAGCAGTTGGCCAAATTATGTGGCACTTTTGCAGTTATCCCTTTATGAGAGCTCTGAGATTTTTGAAGAAGACACAAATAGCTTGTACTCAGGAGTAAAGATGAACGCACGTTTTCAGAGACTGAATCAAAACCATGGAAAGTTTTTTTGTAACTTCTTGTTTAACACCTCTCTCTCCCTTAAAAGTTTAATTTGGCCCAGAATGAAATGCTTTTTACTGTTGCTGGTGTTGCAGTTAAAACTATTTTAGCAAAACTTTCAGCTTTTTAAAGTAAAAAGTAAAACCGTTGGTGGTTTCCAAAGCATCAAGCCAAAATATTCTAACATTTCAGAAACAATTATTGTGGAAATGGCATGATATTCCATTTTTTACAAAGAGGTAAAATCTATATTTAGTTAATTTAGTACAAGTTATAAAATGCCTATCTGTAGTTAGAAATCTACCAAAGCCAGAAGCTCCCTCTTCAGGATGTGGTGGCAGCGAGTCTGAAAGTTAACTGATTGATGTTTCACAGAATAATTGTAGATGCTCCACTGTTACCTGCAATTGTTACATTAGCAGCTGAAAAACTCTGTTTGCACCAGCCAGCTCCACAGATTATTAGAACTATGTTTTGGTAGATTTTACTGAGCAGGAAACTATAGAAAATGTAAAGTCATGAAAAATTTTTTAAGTATTTTTTATTTTTTTTTTTTTTTTTTTTTTTTTTTAACCTCTTGGTATTTTTCTGATACTCATGCGGAACTTTCAGGCTGAAGGAATGAAAGGAGGAAAAGAACCTGAATGGACTGTAGTCTGCCCCAGGTTCTGAGCAACAATGTCACGTTCTAGGGGAGATAGTGCTGTGCAAGCCTCTGACAAAGTATCATCACTTCAGGGAATTTTATGTGTACATATAAATAAAAGGATGACTTTGGAGCTTTGCTTCAGAAAATGGCCTTGTAGTGCTTGCTGATATTTGATAATGTTCCATTTTTTCCTAACATCTGTGGCCTTCAATTTATTCTGGCAGTCCTAATGTGAAGTGTTCTGCATGTTTGTAAGAAGGACATGGAATAGATTTGCTCTGGAAAGGTCTAAGGTGGAGTTTAATCGTGTTATCTGTCACAGCAGTGTTTGTGTCATCTGGTTTTGGGTTACATGTTACCAGAGGTGGCACTGAAATAATATGAGAATTTCCTTTGTGTAGAGATGACTTTGGTGAAAAAGTGGAGGGAAAAAATCGGTATCTTGAAAACAGCACAGATAGTGTGGAAAATAAGGACTTTGAGAGCTCCGTGGTTTTTTGTTTGGAAATGCTTGCTGCTGCAAAGAGTGTATAGAGACTAAAATGACAATTAAACTTGCTTGGGTCAAGAGCAATCTTCAGGAGGGATGTGATCACTCCTGAGTAGTTGCTGGTAATTTGTTTCATTGGAATGTGCTGTATTGTAGGGGCACTAGGGAAACCTTGCTGTGATTATAAGATTCTCCAGCCTAGTGTAGGCAAGACCTTAGCCTTTGTTGCAGTGGCAGGTAGCTTGCTTCTGCTCTCTGTACTGAAGAAAACAGGACAGAGCACAAGAAATTGACATGCATCTGGCACCTGACTAGATGCACTTCTCTGCTGCTAGAAGCCTGGCTTTCCTATTGTATAATACTTGTGACAGCCGGCAGATCAAACTTACAGAAGAGGTATTTATTAGGAGTGGTGAGAAGCAGGCACTTAACACTGCCTGAAAGGCAGTACAGATAAAGATGCTGCATTTGAAAACCTCTGCTAAAACTGCAATGAACAGTAGGAAGCATTTAACAATCACTGCGCTTAACTGTGCTGTCATCATTTACATAGAGGGTTGTTCAAAAGGGAGGATAGAATTACAATGGGGAAACCTGGCAAAACCCTAAAAGCTGCTCTTCTTTTAGCTTCCAAGCAGAAATGCATTTGGAATGCATATTTCCACATTGTTCTCAATAAGGCTTTAATTCTGAATTCACATATGGTACTTAATTTGCATTTTTTGTACAGTCATTAATGCCTGCTGAACTTGAAAGGTCTAGAAAAGTATTCAAAGGCTTGGATACTTCCCAGAAATATGGTCATGCTGTACTGGCCTGGAAATCTGGCACAAAATCTGCAGCTCAGATGCTGACCTGGGGTTTCGATTCTTTCACTGTGAGGTGTTTTAATAACAAAAGGCTTCTCTACTCAGGCTTGTTGTACATTTTAGGCTAGTTCTTGTACATGTGAGTCATTTTGCTGTCAATACAATTTTGATCACATTTCTAGCAGAGGCCAAATACAGGGGAATATCAAGAACAGGGAGCTGCAGGGAACCAGAGATCAATGTACTTTGGAACTACCCTGGAAAAAAGCAGCTCTCCTGATTCTTAATCTTAGACAGAAGAAGCAGGTCTTGGCCATGATAAGGTTGACAGCAAGCTCCTGTTCACATGCAGGAACTGCAGTGGTGGTCACAGGACTTGAAAAGAAGAAGGAACGAGAGCTAAAATGCTCAAATGAAAGATGCTGGATTATTTTCAGAAGAATTCATGGTATCATTGAGATTTATTCTTTTATTGTGGGATTCATTCATAATTGGACAGCAATCTGGTTCTAGGCACAGTGCAGCAACCTTGAAAAGCAGCAGAAAACTGCTAGATGATGTGGAAGGTATCTCTCCTGGGGGAAGACAGTCATCTGTAGAGAAGATGTGACTACCTGAAAGCAAGTTTTATGATGCGTACCTCTTAGGTTATAATCTTAGTTTTAGAAAACAAAACAAATCATAAAATATCATGAGGGAACTCATTCTTTTTCTTCTCTTTTATGAAGTAAAAATGTTTTCAGATGAGAGGAGCAGTGCGACAGCTGATGGCAGATGCAGTAAGACTTCCTCCCCTCTTCTCATCATACCCCCACCCAGGGGCATTGAAGTGCAGAATGTTTATTGTTCTGCTGCTTCTCTCTTTTTATCTGTGCAGCTGTGTTCTCCATCAGATACCATCATGCTGCCAGAGCTACTCTTCAAAGTGGGAGTAGGTGATTTGTTAACTGTTTGTCTTGGAATAAACTACTTGGTCATGTAAGTTGTTTAGTCTGACAAAAGAACAAAAGAAAGTAATTGGCAATTATTCCCTCTACACCTCTCCTCTAGATTTTCAAAAAGGGATACTTTTGCTGCAGTGTTTTGTACCTATTTAATCACTTCACCAGCCGATGAAATAGAAGCTCTTGTCCCTTGGCCCCTTGCAAATTATTCTTGCTAATTATTTTTTAATTATCCTTCCATCATTGCTCCTGGTGCTACTTTCATAATTTCTACATCAGTGGGTGCGGACATGACCAATCTAAAAACTTATCAGAGGGAACTATTGCTTCTGCTGTGCTGGCTCCAGAGGAGGAACAAAAGGTGGAGCATGACCCAGGGGACTCCCTCTTGGCTCATCTCCCTGTTGGTAGCTCCTCTGTTTTGTTGTAGGTGAGAATCCATTGTTGGCACACTCACCTGCACACACATATCAACACATGAACACACTCGCATGAGTGTGTACGAGCTTATTAATTAGCTCAAGATTCACATTAGCAAGTTAATATCCGAATGTTTTCAAGGTGGCTGACAGCATATTAATAACCACGTTGAAACAGATGGGTACATTGTATCTCTCCCTAATCCAGACAGGGAAGAAAAGATTCCCAGTGTGGAAGAAAAGATTGCAGACTGCAGTGCTCTGCAGTTGAGTTTCTAAGGGACAAAACAGACAGCTTCATTTTTGCTCTTGGAAGGATTCAGTGAAGATGTCAACATTTTGCTGTATTATATACCTGCAAGTTTACAGAACCTGTGTTCACAGAATATAGGTCCTGGCACAATTTTTCTGTCCCCCAAACCTTCATATTTAAAAAAATAGTGGCAGAACTTGCTGGAAGATAAAGATGAAGCAGAAGTGAAACCTAAATGTGGATATACAATTGAGGGAAAGGGAAGGAAATTAAAAAAAAAAAAAAAAAAAGTTTCTTCACTCAGGAGCTAGAGATATTGAAACCAGAGTATTTTCGGTATGTGGGATAGAAACAAGTCATGAGGCAATCAAATAACTAACCTCAGTATTTACACCAAAGTACTTATTTATTCCCTGAACCACATTCTTCCTCTCTCTCTCTCCCTGCCTCCTCTCCTCCCCACACTTCCCCAGCAAATTACTTACAAACATATGTTATATTTTACTGGTGTTCTTCAGAATTAATTGGTGGGTGGCTGAGGCAAGGAAGTTCAGCCTCTGGTCTGCCTCCTGCAGTGATTCACCGCCACTGTTTACCTGAGGACTGGGCTTGCTATGTGAGCCTTACTTTATGCCGAGTTTGGTGGTTTTGTTGCTTGATAAGCACTTCCACAATTTGGCTCATGATGAACCCAAGGTGCTATCCTCCTCCTGTTTGCATGAAGATGGCCTAAACCAGCAAATTTTACAAATCTGTATTTTCTATGTTGCCTTTTAGCAAACAGTTTTGTAGAGGATGCTTTGCCTTTGTGTGCTTTCCCAGCTTCAGACTCTAGAGGACAATTTGCATGACATTTTTCATAACCACAATAATTACTTTCCTTGGCACCTTATAAACAAAAACTGGCATAAACTACTCTTGCAGCTGACATTTTTGTGTTGGGTTTTGTGGAAATGGCAGGTTATTTCTATTGTCCTTACCGTGCCTTTGGAGGCCACAAAAATACCACATCCGCTGATTTTAGCCTGAGTAGTAAAGTCATAGGAGCAAGTGTTTGAAGTGAGCTGAGCTGTCTGCTGACTGCTTACCATTACATGATGCATATCTGTGAAGAGCTGGTCACAAGGGTTTTCATAGTGCAATATGAGGTGGAACGGGTGCTGTAGCACTGTAATACAGCATGGCTTTAATTTTTGCTATGCAAAATAGTCATCTTAGGTTATTTTCCTGGTTAAGTTCTTCCATTAGTAAGATTTCTCATTATTTAAATAGATGATATCCACATAACTGTCAGATATGGCCTAAAATCTTTTCATACTATCTCCAAGTAACTTTGCCTAGGAGATCTGTACATAGATTTGCCTGTTAAAGGGACAGAGCATTTCTTAAATGTTGACAATCAGGCAGAGTTCATAACTTCCTGGGTTTTCTTGTTGCTATGAAGGATAAGGAGTTCCCTTTGTCCTTTCAAATTTATACATACACAGCTCTCACTTTTCGAAAAACTTAGTTACAGAATCATTTCTCTCAGGAAAATCCCAGGCGGAAGTCCTAGCACTAAATAATACAACAAAGAAGAATTGACAATGTTTAGACTTTCAGGTGGAAACTAGCTTGAAGATACAAAGTTGGGTAGTCATGGCTAATTTCCATATAGGTAGAGAGAACAGTGATTTTGAAAAGCAGACAGAAGATGACAAAAAGTCGAGGAGGTGAGCACAACACACGAGTTTGAGGAAAACTTGTTACTTAATTCTGAAATAGTGTAATAAACCAACCTCTTATGGTGTCATGGTTTAACCCCAGTTGGCAACTAGGTACCATACAGTTGCCGACTCATAAAAAGGTAAAACCTGTGGGTTGAGATAAGAACAATTTAATGGTGGAAATAAAGTCAAATATAATAATAATAATGACAACTATAATAATAATGATGATGATGCAAAGGAGTGGGAGAGAGATAAAATTCAAGTTAAATAAAACAAAGAAGTGATGCACATTGCAGTTGCTCACCATCTACTGACTGATGCACAGCCCATCCTCATGCAATGATCAGTGGTTCTCAGTCAACTCCCTCCAGTTTTTATGCTGGCATGATGTGCTGTGACATGGAATACTCCTTTAGTTAGTTTGGGTCAGCTGTTTTGTATTTTCTCCCTCCTGGCTTCTCACTGTCCCTCCTCACTGGTGGCAGAGCATGAGATACTGAAAACACCTTGATCAGGGTAAGCATTACTTAGCAACAACTAAAACATTGGTGTGTTATCAGCACTGCTCTCAGACTAAAGCCAAATAACAGCACTGCACTAGTTGCTAGAATGAAAATTAACTCTATTCCAACTGAAGCCAGGACACATGGGTTTGAGGTAATAAGAAGAGGAGATAAGAGCGCACATGGTATAAAAGAAACAGAGAAGCAAAATGTGTGATAAGATAGGCAGGGAAAGAAAGACTGTAATTACATGTGCCTTCAGGTTCTTATGATTTTTTTTTTTGCCTTTGTAACAATAGGTGGCAATAGGTAATAAATGAAATGTGGAGGTGGGACTTAACTAACAAATGTCTATTATGTAGCTACAATGCCTGTGATTCAAACCTAGGTTTGGTCTAGTCTCATGATCAGAATATTTTAAGCCCAATTAACTAACTCAGAGATCCTGATGTAATTACTGTTGATATCTCCTGATACTAAAGGACGTATAGAAGACCAAGATGTATGGCTCAATATAAATGTTAACTCTCTAGAGGACAAACAAGTGATATGGAAGTGATTGACAAATTTTGGAATTCATTTCTTATTGTGAATCTACACATTTTGTTTTTTTTCTTGGAATAAAGTCACTCCTGTCAGTTTAATTATATTGGGAGTAAATGTGACCCTTCCCAAGCTTTCTGTAAGTGATCAGTTTCTAATAAAGTTGCAACAGATCAATCATGAAAAGGTCTTGGCAGAAAAATCACTAGGTAGGTAGTTAAAAAGATAAAGGACACTGAAATGAATAGAGTGACATACTGTGGGATGTTAGTTTTACGAAGCCAACTTTGTTCAATAAGAAAGTAATTTAGTTGCATGGGACAGGAGCAAGTGGAGGACTCCTATTACTGCCAAAAATGCTCGGTGTTGCTTCCTGATTACAAAATGTTGTGGGAATGGAATGCTTTCAGTGAAAAATGTTCTTTTATCATCAGAGTTGCTTAAACCAAATTAAATGGACAAGTCAATTATGCAAAATTTAAAGATTATGCGTCCATCAGAAGCATGATGGTTGGACTTGCATTTAAAGTGCTGAGCTGGGGCCCACAAAACATGTTTCCTGTTCTGAGATGTAGTATAGGCCAGTCAGTGCTCTGTGCTCTCCACAGCCCACCCTGCTTGCCTTATGCCCACTGTTGTGCAGCGAGCAGCATTGTACTATGATCTGGATATGCTAAGCCTCATGGAAATGCTAATACAGGAAAGATCACCTTAACTCTATGAACTGCTAGTGCTTTGAAAACACTTATTCTGCAGGAATTTGTGTGCACTTTTGCTGGCTGTGGAAGAGCATGTCGTCTTTATGATGCCACACACTCCATTTGGTTTTAGCTTGGCTGTGTGTATGTGTGAAGAGGAATAAATCCCATTTTCCTGGAGAAGAGCTGAACAAATTTTTTTTACAGCAGTATTAACTTGGTTTGTTTCCAGCTGTGCTTGTCTGCAACTCACAACATTTATTCTCTCCCCTGCATCTTCCCACCTCTTTCTGCTCCATCTCCTTTTTCTTCTTGCGGCTTCTCTTTCCCTCTCACCACTGCTACCACAGCTGTTTCCCACTCCCTTCCTTTGCCATGTGGCCATTTGATTTTCTTCTCTTGCATTCACCGCAAGTTCATGGAATTACAGAATGTTTTCCGTTGGAAGGAACTTTAAATATCATCTAGTTCCAACTAAGTTCCTCACTCCTATTCAAAACTAATAAAACTAAGAAGTCCCCTTCACCATCTCCTGTCTGCTACTTTGTGGGTCTGAGAGCTGAACTCTGTTGTTTGGAAGGTTACCTGATTGCTTTTACACATTTTTTCTTAGTTTTTCCTCTGTATTAGGCCATAGTAGAACATACTGGGATTGCTCCCTCCCAGTGTTCACTCTGAACTACTGCTTTCTCCTTTTCCTACTTCTTCAATTCCTCTGATGAGCGCTGATTGTGATTTTGCCTTGTTGCTTCCTTCTACCTGATGCAACAGTTAACCCAGCTTCTCCTGATCAGTTTTTCACCCTAAACTTGGTTTTGTCTTCCCCCTCTCCACATTTTATTGATTACTGTCATAACTAACCTTCAGACACCAGTAAGGCTGAGTTTCTGATGAAACTCCCGTCTTGCTGCATTTGCCTTCCAAGTCTGGTTCAAAGCTGTTTCTAAGTCATCAGAAAAGTTGCATAATACATATGAAGATACGTTTCATTCTTTAACTGCAGTATAACTGCAGGATGAAGCTTTAAAAAAATCAGTAGGGAACAGTATCCTAAAACCCCTGCATATGGAAAATGGAAAATCTGGTCAGCGATGCTTCTATTTCCTTTTTTTTTAATTTTTTATTTTATTTTTTATTGTCACACTGTATGATCTGCCTTGCCAAGGTGTCCAGACTGTTGTTATTACTGTAATCTAAAATGAAGCCAGGGTACTGTGATGATGGCACTTTTCCTTTCAAACAATGCATTCTGACACAATACACTCTGCCCGCTGTGATGCTGCTGTTCAATAATTTGAAAATAGTCTTTCTGGAATTATGATGAAGGAATGTAGGAGACAACACAGGGACCATAGCTTCTCTCTTAAGGGAACTGATTCACTTTAAGGAAAGATAAATGTACTGCCTACTAGTAGAAGTCATCTTTAGGAATCACACAAATGAAAAGAATTTCTTCTTTGTTTTGAACACCCAAGACTCAACTTTTAAAAAAAAGTATTTTTCTCTCCAAAACCTTTGTTTCCCCCTGAATTCCTTATTCAGTGACGTGGATGAGGTGCCCAAATACATGCAGCAAGGGGTCATTACTGATACTTCAGAAAAATAAATGAAAAATTCTGATCCTTACACTGGTGTAAATTGGGAATAACCCTATTCTTTCAAACTAAGTAGTTCTGTATTGGATTAGAATAAATGAGTTACATTTAAATCCTTATTTGCTAAAAAGAGAGATTCCCAGGACTCCCAGTTGTCCAAATATATTTTTCCTTTTTTTTTTAAATAAGAATTTTCTTCTCCACAAAGCTCATTTTTACTGTTGCTGCTCTTTCAGTGTAGTTTTAATTATGAGTTTGTAGCACTTATGTTCATTTGGATAGCAAAGAGCTGAACTACCACATGAAAGCATTATATTTTTGGAAGAGGATTAACAGGAGAAAAAGCTGGGTCATAGGAAATGAAATCACTTGCTCAAACTGTCTCAAATATCAGAAAATGAGATAGAAAAATTGTGAACACATTACTCTTTGTACAAATGTTCTCTTCCTGCACCTCAGAATTATTTTTTTTCTGCTGTCAGTCTTTCTTTTATTTCGGAACAATGCAATGAATTCTTTGCAGATTTATACACTCACCTAACTCTTTAGAAGTGAATTTCCAACACAGAAATAGAACTTGATTGTAAATTAAAAAGCCTATTTAAGTCCTGATTGAGGAGCAAATTCAAACATGGGCATACTACATTGTCTGAGATCTAAAAATCAGATTGCTGACAGATAAAGAGAACTAGTAAGAGATGTATTTCCAAACTCATTTTTGCCCATTATGTGGTGACTGAATGAAAAATATAAGTATAGGTCTAATTTTAAACATATGTTTACATTCAGTTAAACTAATCATGAGCTTGATAACCCAGATGTATCCTGGGCTGCATCAAAAGGAGTGTGACCAGCAGGTTGAGGGAGGTGATCCTGCCCCTCTACTCTGCTCTTGT
>JAOEHY010047262.1:0-27935 GCA_025447955.1 Psilopsiagon aurifrons
ATAAGGAAGAAATTCTTTACTGTGAGGGTGGTGAGGCACTGGAATGGGCTGCCCAGGGAAGCTGTGAATGCTCCATCACTGGCAGTGTTCAAGGCCAGGTTGGACATAGCCTTGGGTGGCATGGTTTAGTGGGAGGTGTCCCTGCCGATGGCAGGGAGGTTGGAACTAGATGATCTTAAGATCCTTTCCAGCCCTAACTATTCTGATTCTAAGATTCTGTGTACACAGGTAAGCACTCGTTTTAGAAGTAATGAAGTGCCTAAAATCAATTCACACTCTTTTGGAAAAGAGTTTTAAATTCTCCCAGTTCTGAAAATCATTACATTTATCACTTTTAGTAAGTAAAAAACACACTCAGGGATGATTTGATCAGTTAAGGAGATCATTCTATTGTCTTAAATATTTATGATTTGAATGTATTTTGAGATTGAAGTTCTGATTAAACATCACTAAGCTGATTTTCTTGGGGGAGGCTTGTCTGCTTGTTTGTTTTAGTACTCAGTAGATTCCAGAGTAAAAGTAATCCTTTAAGACCTATCTTTTCTGTCATTTGCACTGGGGCAAATAACAAGTAAGTAATTTCATGGAGATCAGTTACCAGAGTTACTGAATTCATTTCAGTAAGAAAAACTGACTTATTTTCTTCACTCTGATGCTTAGTCCTGTAGCAGTTCTTCTATGACTTTGCTAGACAGAATCTGTGTATAACTGCTAATTTGTTTTTCAAAGGATTCAGTGATAAATGGAGTCCAAAGATGACAAAACCAGTTAAAACTGTGTCAAGAAAGACCTATGTGTGATGAACCTCTGAGAAAAGCAGTAGATAGCCAAATTTTGCTATTTTACTTATAAACTTTCTGAAGAGGTTTATTAAGTTTACTCATTTTGTAGTCTCAGAAGGGAATGCTTCATTACCTTTTCTATCACACTGCTAGCAGTCTCTGTGATGCAAGTGTTTTTTTTCCTATGGCATGATTAAACACAATATTTAAGATGTAAATGAATCCATTAATACAAGAAATGAAAACCCGACAGCTTTTTTAATAAAAACCACTATCAAACTAAGCCTAGTGTATAATAACATGGCAGGAACATTTGTTTAATTTTATAATATTAAAAGCTAACTCAGTGGAAAAAAAAAATATAATAAAAAAAATTATTCAAAGTAGAGTATGTCTCTCAAACAATATAAATGGAATATCATGACACAAAGTCAGTAAGCCTCATTTAGATACAAATCCCCTTCACATTTTAAAGGTGTTGGAATAACAGTAAATGAAGTGTCAGTTACACATTTATGTGATGTATATCTCAGAATTGATACAGCCTTTTCTCTTCCCTAGAAAACTTCAGCTACTATTAGAAGAAAGTATAATTAAGGATTCCTTTTGCAAACCCACTGCATACAGTTTATTTTACATGTGGTTTCACAGCTGTATTCCTTGAGGAAAACACTGGATGAAATGTATGTAATAATGGGATATAAAGAATGGATTGCCAATTTGACACCTAAACATAATTATGATCATTTTCCACAGGTTAAACATTCAGATTCAACTTTACAAGTTCAAATGCAATGACACAGATCTACTGTTAATGCATATTTGACTGCTCTTGCCTTGAATTACAATACTTATTATATTTACTCAGATACTTCCTAATTGTAATTTGTAAATCTAAGTCCCCAAACAGTCTGCAGGTTCCGCTTCTGTTAACCAACCCAGCAACTCAGTACACATATGGCCTTGGGTACCACAAACTAATGCTTCTTCCAGTGCCCCAGGAAAAAAACAAATTTGATAGCTATGCAGCAAGATGTTTCTAAATATAGCATAATTTATGTAATATGTCAAGAACTTTACGAAGATGTAGAAACTTTCTGCAATCTTGTACCACTCATTGCAAATCCAGAGTCAGGCAAAAATTAGGGAAGCTAAGTGCTGCAGATATAATGCTATAGCATAAAAAAGTGCTACACCTACATCACCTTTCTAAGACTCAAATAGAAAATAAAATGAATGCATCTTAACTGATCTTTCTAATGCAAGAAAACACCAGTAATCATGTGCATGAATACAATAAGACTACGTTCATATACTCAACATAAACATGATTTCTAACAACAACAAAACATGTTAAAAACTCCTATTAGGTCTAGCACATAGTACGGGTTGCTGTCCATACAACTGCAGAGCCTTTTGCCCAGTTTTCAGCAGTATGCCTTTCCATCTTCAGACTGTATTATGACAACCCTTAGGAAAATTATACTTCCACAAATACCCAAGAACTCCCAAAGAGAGAGAAGGAATTCACTTGTAACAGGAGGGTCAGACTGTAGGGCTTATTACAGAGGTAGGTTGATTCTAAGTAACAGTATTGTGCTTCATAATCAAAACTCTGATATATTTAAAACAAAGGTGTATACAAAACCTCTTGTAATAGTGAACTAAGCAGAAGCATACTTACTTTACACTAAGGCACAAGTAGAAAAATTCTAATTTAAACTTTAATACCTTTTTTCTAAACTGAAATCAATTCATCTGGGAAAACAAGTGGATCTAATATTTTTCATAAAGAGACAAAAGAATAAATCAAGGCAGGGTTTTGCTGACTTAAAGCATCTCAAGTCTGGGCAGAACTTTTGTTTTGTTTGTTTTGTTGGTAGGTTGGTTGTTGTTTCAGAAGATAATTCTCAAACAAGCAGTTCATACTTTTCATTCCAACTGACCTAAAGTTATTTCATCTTACTTCTGATTCAGCCTCTAAGAAGTAATTATTTTTTATCACACAGCATTAACCAAATTATGTCTCGTCGTTAAGATGCGCCTTAAGACTGATTTGTGAGAAAAACATTGGAAAAGCGACTTTTTAGCAATGAAGTTTTAGGAGATCAATAATAGGTCTCTGAGATTTACTATAGGGCTTTTGCACAGTACCAGTCAATCACAGAGCTCAGTATCTCCCATATGAAATATCTAAAATTATATTTTTAAATTTAGAGACCAAAACCTTTGCCTGATTTTTAGCAAGATGGGCATTTCTTGCCTAACTGCAGAAACTCAAGTTCAAACAATTTGGTTTATACTCTCTTTTCTCTCAATGTCAGGAAAATGAGAAATAAATGTAAATGTAAAATGGGAAATACAAAACTTCTGAGCTTCACAAATGCACTATGAGGATAAAGTGTCAAGTCTGATGAGTCCTACTGTGATGTACATTGCAAAAAGCTTATCAATAATATATCAGGAAAGGATTAGAGGCAATGTCACTGTAACAAAGTGGATTAAAATAGTTCTAACTGCTTTGAAAAACACCTTTCTTTCTCCATTTGCAATCTTCTCATACCCAGCCAACCACCGTCTCTCATACATATATCATTACTTTCCCCAAGTAACAGAGCTACAGACAAAGTAGTACTGCTTTTCATAATATTTCTTGTATTAATTGAAGAAAACTCTAAGGCAAATGTCACTGTTATGTGGAAGAGCTGTGGAGCTATGAGCTAAAACACATTCACTGGCTTCACTAATCATAAAACTAACACCACATTTCCTCAGGATCACCATTAAAATCTGTCTGCCCATCCCATCAGTCCACTTTTGTTCTAGAAGACATCTCTTTGTTAATCCAAGATCTTATCTAGGAAACATCAATCAATCCCTGTAAACAGACCCAGTTTCTACAGCATCACCATCCACCAATTTGAGCTTGGCCCAGGAAATAGTCATCACTACTTGCTGTCTCTGACATGAACCAGTTTTGGTTTCCAGTACTTAAGCTATAATTAATCCAGAAAATATATCAATTAAGAATAAGAGTCATCAGGATACTAAAGATGACATGTGAGTGTCAAGGCTACTGATCATTAAATGAAGTAAGGAATTGGCAGGTAGGTAAAGTAACAGATGCAGCTACCTTGAAGGTTAATAAATTTCCTTCTTTCTTTCCCAACCTTGTTCTAAGCTGTTGCAAATAATGTAAAATAATTATTTTGACAGAATTATTTCCCCCCTAGACCAGATGTGTTGATCTCCCTTAGGTTCTTTAAGCAGAGTGACTGCAGATTTTAATCTTCCTGTGCCCACTGTAGCAGCTGTACAAACATTTCATTAACATAAGAATGGTGGTAAGTATGTGCTATTAAAATGGAGGGTGGTGTTCTTCCATATCCTTTTTTATAATTCATTGAATTTTATGCTATGAGTAGGTGCTAAATTGGGAACGAATAAATGCATTCCAAACCCTCACTTGGGAGCCAATGTATGCTTATTCTCTTACAGATGAACCAAATTTTTAGCTTGAGAATTTTTTGTGTCTATCCAGTGCCAAGGCAAGGGAGTTGTGTAATGTATTTGAGACAGATTTAGCCAAAAAAATCCATATTCTTACAATGCTTTTTATTCCAGTTTTCATTTGCATGAAACTCAGACTATGGCATGTAGCATCTGTTAACTCTGCTACAACTATGTCAACATGGTGATTTTTTTTTTTCTTTCAGAGGATTATGCATTACTTTTCTTTTTGAGGTGGTACAATTCTTAGACAACTTAAAACTCATCTGCCTTCCTTAGGTTTCTCTTGATACTTCCCTTCACTACAGATGTCATTACTTAGAGTTTCCTGAGTCACTCTCAGTAAATGGTGAGTGCAGGATAATTTTTTTATGAAAAGGAGAACTGAGACAGTTGATCTTTTGCATATTTAAGAATTCATTTGATGCCAAATTAAGAATAAAAGTGTACTTTGCCAAGCATAGAAACTGTCAAAAGATAAGGTCTACTCTGCCTGCTGCTCACTAGGGATACAGATATTGTCCATACTCATCTAAAGCACTAAGACATAAAATTGAACTGGAAAAGTGGCATTTCATCAGCTTGCTTGGTTTCTTCCTTTTCATATACAAACATATGCACATAAAGCATTTGCTGTATGCACCTATGTGCCTATATATATCTTCATGTATATATTCATAGATATGTTTCTATATATACATGTATGTATAAATAAGTGCTTCCTCCTGCACCAGCTGTCACCTCTGAAGCATACGCCTGGCTAGGAAAGCAGACAAATGCTTTTTGAAGCAGATAGATACATCCTCTTTTTCGATAGCGTGGTGGGAAGAGGTGGTAGTAAGGATTAAGAAACTGGTTCTATTCTTGCTAAAAGCCAACTTGCTGGGAGGATGCTCTGGGGCATTGTGGATGTGATACGTTGGTATTTCCTGAAGAGAAAAAATGAATTTGGATGTGAATATCTAAAATCTCTGTCTATTCCATGCTCATCATACAGCTACCTAGGCTTGTACTTTGCAAGGATGCTGCAAATCATGTCTGAAGTCTCCAAGCCAAAATCTGACAGGCTACACTACCTCTCTGCCATGTGTACTGCAACATCCGGGCTCTTTGCACCTTCTTCAAAATTCAGAAGGTCAAATTTTGCTCTCATATGTCAGCACACAACTCTGATTTTAATCTTACTATGGTTTAACTTTTGCATAGCCTCTTTGCAAATAGCAATGAGTCACAGAGAAGGAAATTAAAAGTTGGACAGCTTTTTAGCCAAACACCCATAACTTATTAAACTACATTGCCTGTATTAAGATAGGAAAATAAGGAGGACCATCAGACACTTCGAATTCTTACTAATCTTTTTCATTCTAATTTCCATTCTATGTGGGAAGTGGGTTCTTGATTTGCAGTGGCTCCATAAGTAAAAACCCCACCTAAGTGTGCTAATGTTTCACCATCTATGTCCTGCAGACTAAATACTGATTTAACACACTAATGTTTGTTCAAGAACTTGGTTTGGTCTTTAGTCTGAGCCTTACATTAATTGAAGTATTTTCTGCTTTGTAAAGATTACCTACATCACAAGACAGAATTACTTTAGTCCCTAACGACGTATGATTTGGACTTGGTTAAGCCATACATATTCTTGTTCCCTATTGCCTTTAAGCACATATAACTTCAGTTCTTAATGCAAACAGACTAAAGTAGTGGGCTGGGCTGTATCTGACAGCAACTGCATATACTGCTAAACCAGGGCTTTGCAAACAGATGCGTCAGCTGTACACTTCAGCTGCATCCAAACCTGGAGCTGTCCTAATGCATGCTTAAACCCCTGCACCAAACACCACAAACATGGAGTATTTTCTGTGCTATAGCTGGATTATACATAATGCTGCAAATAATCCAGGGATGAAGGAGTGGAATTTCTGGAAGAAACAAACGAAAGAGACAATAGAAAACGATCTGCCTCTGTCCCCTGTCTGGAAGCACATCTCTCCAAATCAATCCTGCTATTAATTAATGACTGGCCAGTGTAAGTACTGGGTGGATCACTTGTCTGCAGACAGGTCTAATAGTGTATGTCAAGATCTTGCTTCTCCAAAGAGTGGTATTAAAGCCCTGTTTGTATCTCGACTACATCCCAAAATCCAGGATAATCATAAGAGCCTGTAGCCAACATCCCTGCTCCGACCGTGGATAGCCTGAGATCTACCTAAATTCACCTTTGCAGATGGCTAGGATTTACAATGACTCATTCCAGGCAATCTGATTTTGTCCTTCATCACAAAACTGTGCCTAAAAACATAAGAGAATATTCGAGGTAGCACAACATGTAAAGGGCCATCCACCTGGCAAGTAAGTGCCACTGTGAAGACTCCCTCACTTTGGCCAAAGGTGCATCAGTTGGATTATCCAATGCCACTCTGCTTCTGCAGGCAAACAATAATAGGAACAAGTGGCAAAATTTGTCATCAAATCCCATTGCATGTTCCTGCTCATGACACTTCACCTGCCCTGAAGTTCAGTTATGCCATCTTCAAGCCTGCAGCACTTGAACTGAAAGCTGCACCAGGCGTTGTCACAACTGATCCTTGTTCTCAGTGATCAGAATTAATGCATGAATCAGGCAGTATCTATACCTGAGAACTGAATCAAATTCAGATGTACAACAGCGTGGGCAAAATGGGAAGGACAGGCGTAATGACTGCTAGTGAGTGGGTTACACAGACACATTCATTTGTCACAGCTTTCAAATGCCATAACAAAATAGAAGACATTGACATTTTCCCAAGAGCACATAACAAGTTCTTAGTCTCCAATTACTGCAGAGTTAAGCTAAAAATTGAGAGAACAGTGAACTCCAGCTAACTTTCAACTGTTCCTGAAAGAGGACAGGCATCAGTTTTCAGAACTAGCAGTACATTATTTATTTTATTTTTGTTTAAATCACAGAAAATGTACATAGGCAGGAGCTCCGAGAGTTACTGCAGCCGTTTTGCTGCAGGCAGAAAAAATGTCCCTGCATCCATCACGATTTAAAATGGACCCAAATTGTTCTGCTGAAAAAAAATTGTGGTAGCTTGAAAACAAATTACAACTTAAAATTTTCTGCACAATGAGCAGTGCTCTGGAGAGAAAGAACATGTTCAAGAAATCAGAAATATATAGAAATCAAACAAAATCGTCAGCTAAATCTGCCTTTAAGAGAAACTGATAGGGTGAAATGGAGCTATGTATTTCCTCCGGTTTTCTTGTCTTCCTTTTATTCAACCTTCCATCTCTCTTTTCTTGCCTCCCTCAGAGAACACTACCTGAAAACTGGAAAAACTTTATCCTATGCTTCAGATCTAACATCTGCCCAGATGAAAATAGGAAAATATGAATTAAAACTTTGCAGCTCAGAAACCATCTCCTCTGAAACATGGAGTAAACTGACGGCCATAGGTTGCGATTTGCATTAATCTCCACAAAAAGATAACACCCAAGTGGAAAGGTATTCTGCTATGGACACCCTCCCCTAAGCTGTAATTCTAATATTGCTTCTTCCTTGAAACTAACAGGTAATTATTTATCACATGACAATACATTCCTATCCCACTCCTGTGTTCATTCCAGTGAGAAAAAGGCAGTGCTCAAAGTGTAACTGAATCTACAATAAAGCAAAAAAGGATTGAGAATTTCAATCAGCTTGAGAATGGGATTAAGAAAGAAGGAGATTCCATAGTATAAACACATGGGAACCTGTTTCAAGTTCTCAAGTGGCTATTCTACTTTTCAGAGTATGCTTTAATCATCAGGCCAGGAAGTAACACAACTCTGCTCTTCTGCTAGCCGTTCCTGAAAGAAAGCAGTGGTATCCACTGCAAGATGACAAATCCTAAAAGGGCTTCTACACTGCAGAAACTGTGGTCCTAAAGGATGAGGAGTGGTAGAAAACTTTTCTTTTACAACTCATAGTTAGTCTCATGCTAACTACTCAGTCAAGCCGGAGGCAGTCCTACCTTCCAAGAGCACATTGACCTAGTAATGCAGAATTGAGAGTTTCATGAAAATGAAAGGAGACTCAGTGATCCAACAATTCTACATGCAAAGTTAATTCCAATATGCAGTTTACTAGCTTGTATCCATATTCTCCAGATAGCCCTGTGCAATGTAACAGGGTCCTGGAAAACCAAGATCCATTACTGCTGGGGATACGATAAGAAGGCAGAAAGCAAAAAGTGACCTGCGAAGGGAAATTTTAGAAGCACAGCTTGTACTCAAAAATTCACATGAAGTTTTAAATAGAAGATCATTACAACATTTGCTAACTTTCATGTTCCAACTTTTTGGTGACCTTCTGGAATATGTATTCTGCTAAAATAAAAACTATTACAGAAAATATTACATAAACACTGATACACCCTCAAAGGCACTGCATGCACACCCGGGTCAGGTAAAAAACCTAGGAGTCTGCAGTTTAAATTCCTTTTCACTTGAAGCAGCTGAGATAAAACCTTGCAGTATCTTTAAAAAGACTGCAATAAAACACACTCTGCAAGGCAGTCCTTCAAGGGGACACTAAACCAATGTAACATTGGTGGAAGTAATTATGCAGCAACACTTTTTAAATAATGAAAAATATCTACTTTCATCTCACTATTTCTTGGCATAGATATTTGTAAGAAATTCTTGTTCATTTCACTGCAATTTCTGTGCATGATCCAGGGGTTAGAATAAAATGTGCAGAGGAAATGAAAAATGCTCATTTAAGTTTCAGATATTTTCTGATCAATGAAAGCGTTTTTCAGGAATTTGGGGGTTAATCACTCTCCTACTAATGCATCTTTCCTCACCATCCCTATGCTACTATAAATATGCAAAAAAAAAGCAGACCTTTCTCACTGCTGCTGGACATTGCAGATGAAAAATTCCAAAATGTTTTTCTCAAACTGCTCGTTCACTTTGCCATTTAGCAAATTAACAGTTGCACTTTTTTTGCCATCACAGCTGCCCCTTTTTCTATCAAATACACCTCTTAGAACACCCATAGAAAACAAGTTGACAAGGTCTAGACAATTTATTTTCCTCCAACTGAGTATTGTCAACCATGCAGTTTTTGAGCCCATGAAACCAAGTTTCATGTTTACTGAGTGGCTGCCAATTCTATACTCTTTACAAAGGCCTTTTTGGCTCTTAACAGTTCTGCTTTAGGTATTTTAGGAAATTTAACATCATAGCTATAAATCTTCTAGAAGATTTTTTAATGAAAAGACTAGCAAAACGGTAGGAACTGGCTACTGAACTACCACCTAGATAGCAATATCCTTAAGAGTGCCAAGTATGCCACAGTAAGCAATGTTGTAGATCCCATGACTTTTTGAGACTGGAAATGAGACTGACTATTCCTCAGTCCTTGTTAAAGGAAATTGTCCACACTCTGGACAGGCAAAAAACAGAATGGGGATTCATATGGAGAGAGGGAATATATTCCTACAGCTTCCAGATTGAATGACAGATTTTTACACCTACATACTGAGAATGGTGGCCCAAATTCCTGGTTCCAACAGAAGCGAGGACATTGATGAGTTTATTTTAGTGATTAAAGATGTTTCTTAAACTACTAAAAATGTATCACAGAGCTATTGCAGGTTACTGGAAATGTATATAATTTTAAACTGTATTTTACATTCATGAGGTTTAATTAGCCTGTAGTAATAATTTTTTATTCTTAAAAAAAGTCTAGAGCCAAAGAACAGTTAGAGTTCGAAAGGACCTTAAGATCATCTAATTTCAACCCCCCTGCCATGAGCAGGGACACCTCACACCAAACCATGTTATCCAAGAATCTGTCCAGCCTGGCCCTTGCCAGGGATGAAGCATTCACAACTTCCCTGGGAAACCCATTCCAGTGCCTCACCACCCTTACAGTAAAGAATTTCTTCCTTATATCTAACCTGAACTTCCCCTGTTTAAGTTTGAACCCATTACCCCTTGTCCTGTTGCTACAGTCCCTAATAAAGAGTCCATCCCCAGCATCCTTGTAGGCCCCCTTCAGATACTGGAAGGCACTGACAAGGTATTTGCTATTCACTGCAGGCTAGAGAACTCTTTTCATCTGATTGCTGCCTGGCATCTGCAGTAGCTGAGACTCAGTCCTCTGTCCGCAGGCAGAACTCCAAATTCAGAAATCACAGTCTCCTGGCATCCCTGCAGTGTACCACCAGGGGCAATCAATGAATAATAGAAAAGTCAGTATTTGTGGAAGTCAGTATTTCTGTCAGAAACTCCAGGTTTGCATGCAAAGAGTATATAAGAAATGAAATATGAACACTGAAAAAATTACAATTTTAAAATTCTGTGTGAAGCCCTGACTGATCCCATCATTCACAAAAAAGGTCACCCAGGCATTAGCCCACCTGGAGACAACAGCAGGGAATGAAGCTAGCACAGTTTAAGAGCCTTCTGATCATTCAGCTGCAATCTTTGCAGTTGATAGGGCCATTCAATTGAATTATAATAAGCACTGTAGCATAACACAAAGGAAATCAGGAAAAACTCAATGTGGTTGCAATACACAGAATCAGTTTAGCCACAGATAGATGTTGGGAAAGAGCCTGGGCTGCTGTTTCTACCTCCTAAACACAGCATGAGTTATGGACACACTACCTGATAGTCCAGCAGATCCCTCTCTCTTGGCTTCAGGCTTCAGGCCTTTTTCCTTATAGCTGTTCCATAAAATTATCTCCAGCTGTACATGTATGTAGAAAGAGAAAGCCTGTGTCCCACAGGCTTACTACGTAAACAGGAATGAAAGACAAGAAGTGAGAGATTCTTTTAAGAAGAAGAGGCCGAGGGCAGCTTCCAAAACCACAGGCAATGAAGGGGGTGGACAGGTTAGGATAGATTGCAGTGTGAGTCACCCAGCATTCAAGGGGAAGGAAGGAACTCTTTGAGATCAGTCTCCCAAATCGCAATGAGAGCTTTATTTTAGAACAGTAGGGTGAAATGGGTCATTTCTGTGTTCTGGGAGTTCCTGTATGAGATGACAAGGAGATAAGGAAAGGTCTTAAAACCCCTCAAAATTCAGTTACAGAAAAGAGATGTTAGAAGCAATTGCACTTCATCATTGCTTAGGTATCATTAAAACCCAGCACACTTTTGAAAGGCAGTCTGTGATTCTCATCGCTCCTTTGCAAAACTATTTTGCATTGTAATTGACAGAAAAGATGCTGCTAAGATTTTAAGAAATAATACTGGCTTGCCCTAGGTAAAAAGCCAAGCTTCTTCACCAGCACCAGTTTTTGAAAAGTTAGGTTTATATAATAAACACTTTGGACACCTTGCTCCAGAAAATATCAAACACCACTTATTTCTTTCTTTTCTTTATATAATTCATTTTTCCCTGTTGGGAAGTTGCCAAACTCCAACTGGAGAGTGCCACAGCAATAAAAAGAGACCTTAAGAGGACTTAAATTATTTTTCCTCTATTATAGCACCTCGAAAGTCTCAATGCTTCCTCTTAACTAAGTGTACTTTAAAAATGTATTCTCAATTTATAAAGGAAACACATATGTGAGAAGTAGAGAGAGGGAAGTCATAGAAGGAATATTCACTTACTGGATTTAACATCATCTGGAAGATATCTGAGATAACGGATGACAAAATTTGATGGTTTTTACAGTCTTACATTCCTAAACAGCTCAAATCTCAACTTAAAAACCTCAGAGAAAACAAAATGTGCCAAATTCACCAGACTGCAAAATGGACCCTGAAAACTTCTATTTCCTTATGCTATGCTTATTTGCTTAAAGGTATAATCACAATTTACCTTGAACGTATTTGACATTCAACTCATTTTAGACTAAGGGCTCAAACACAGGATTGAGTGCTAGCAAGTAACTGCACCAGAAATATCTATGTGCATCCTCTGAGTTGCAGGCAAAATAAAAGTAATGCAATCACAAGCTGCTTCTGATGACCTAAACTGTGATGCTGTCGAAAATCCCAGCACTATTTCCAGCTAACCCAGCTGGCTTCTGATTTGTACAGCAAAAGAGAAGCAGCATAAACTTGTGGCTGTAAAACTAAAGGCTCTGAAATTACTTTTTTGCCTTAGCCTACAGTGCAGGAGGGTTAAGATCTATTTTTAAATTAGGTTCTGAAGAATTCAAGGATGGGGACTGGGCAACCCCTCTCATCAATCTGCACCAATGCTCAATGGTTCTCATGGAGGGGAGGAACAAAACCCATCTATATTTACAGTTACAATCCAGTCAAATATAAGATAAATCTAACTGCCCTGCAACACATATTACAAAGAGTGTTTTAGTCTGAAGTCACCAAATTAGCATTATTAGGTAGAATTTCTCAATCATGTCATTCACATATGGCTGTTGATTACACACTATTGCAAATGTTAATTAAATGTTACAGCTTACTAAGGTTACATTATTAAGAGATGACAGGGCTTGATATCCTACAGATGGCCAGTGACATCTATTTGAACCTTGGCCATTACACAGGAGCTGGACTGTAACTTACACTTTACAGCCACAGCAGGTCCTTTTCCATAGGTACTCATACTGTTATCATGCAGGAACATGCGACTCTGCAGCAGAATACACATACTAACAAGGTGTAGCCAAAGAGAAAGTGAGTCTACCTGAACCTTTCTACAGCTTCTCTAAGAGCAGCGCAGCTTTCCTTCAGCTTTCTTCAGGTAGTTATTCTTCCACATATTCATCTCTATACCATACACCAATTACAGTATATGAAACTGTCCTGGAATAGTCCTTACTCAGAGAATGCCCACTGATACTCAGAAGAGGTATATTCACTTTGACTACAACTGAACATATGAGTGGCTTTGCCTTCCTTTTGTCATCATTTAGTAAGGTGCCTATACTACTGAAACCTCACTTATGCATCACATAGAGTCGTACATACAACATAGCAAATGCATGCACACAGATAGTATTGAAGAATGGGCACAGTCAGACTTAATAAAAGATGATCATTTGCAAAAGATATTAAAAATTAACTTATAGTGTTATGTCACTACAAATATCCTGATAGCTCTTTTGAAATACAGAGAAACTGACAATTATTTTTAGGCTGCTTAAAGAAACAACAACAGGGGCTTCCCCAATAAACTGAAATATTCTAGCAAAGGGTATTTCTAAGAAACCTCTCTTCTGCCAAACACTGTCAAGTTTCCAGCATCAAAAAACCCCTACACTTAGCAATAAAAGTGCTAAGCATGTTTACATAATTTCATAATTCTGAGATTGCACTTGAACTCAGTCTTCTTTATCGATTGTATAACGTTTAGCTTTTCTATCATAATTTTGTTAATTACTGCTATTTAAAAGTGATTATTTTGCTCATCTCTGATCCCAGGATCCCAGAACACGTAACAAAGAATTCCATTTTCCTAAGAAACACAAATCACACATCTGGATGAACTGAGGCATAGTTATTGAAAATATGGAAATGAGCATCTAGAGCTTGAAAATCTGAAATGTTTTAGCTCTTATGATGGCATATACATGACTGTAAATGAAATTTACATTTTAGTCTCAAATTGGCATTTTTATTCTTCACAAATGAAATTTTATCATGCACACAGTACTTTATGTGATGAAAAACAACCCAGTGTGATCAGTGTTATCAGAATCCACATGTGTCTTTTGAGGCATTATCTCGAAGGATCCCCCAGCATCACCATTCAGCAAACCTTTCTACAACACAAACCTTTCTAATAGCTATAATAAAGCCATTCTTTTGTGCACTGAAGAATGTTAGACAAAATGGCAACCATCCTTAATTTAACTCACAGTCTAATCATGCGTGTTAAGATCTCTCATCTATATAAACTGGCTTTCAAGCTTTCCTATAACCATATTTCTACAAGTTCTTTGTAATATGCTTACATATTAATATAAATGCTTCTAATATTTTTTTTGCTATAAAACCACACTCTGATGTAATTCTCTTGAAACAGTGAAATGAAAGTGAATTTGATTTATCCTTAACTCCAAGCATACATCATATCGATTGCAAATACCCCACTGAGGACAAGAGAGTGGGAAAACGTAAAATGAAAATGCATTCAATTCTATGCATGAAACTAGCTAATACAACTTCCTATAACTGTCTGAATATCTTGTTGTGAGGTTTTGGTTTGTTTTCATTTTTCAAATTGTTTTTTTTTCTGTCTTCAGACATAACTGTTTTGCCTATATTGGTCATCTTCCCATGAGGTTCATTGTGCAACTTGTTTGCTCATTAACAGCATGCATGTGGAGCCTATGTAACAGTGTGATAAGCCTCTGCTACTATGCTGAACAGCTACAGGTTTAACAAGAACCAACACATCACTGGAATAAAAACAAAACAAAGCAAAGCAAAAAAACCCAGCTCAGTTCACTCTCCAACTTTTCTGGCAGCTCTTCTGCTTATTTAGTAATTGAATCTAGCACAAATTTTGTGCCTGGTGAATTTTTAGGGGGACAAAAGGCAAAGAGAAAGCACATTTGAAAAAACAAGCGAGCAAACAATACATTAAAAATTATGCAGTAACCAGAAAAATTGTGGGTTTGACTCTGCTGTTTGACAATTATGTTCCTATAATGATCCAGATTAATTCTAGATCTCATGGACTTTGGCAGAACGTCCTTTCTGAAAACAGATACAGGAGCATTTCAAAGATGGCTTTGAAATAGGGTCCTATTTGAATTAGTAGGAATCAATTATTTTTATTGCTGGTACAACGTTGTGTATTAAAAGATGAATCATGCGGGATAGAGAGATGGTGTTTCACCAGACCATCTTTGTGAAGCTGGCTTTTTAAAAGAGTGATAAAACTCCTTCCCACAAGCAAACAGTTTTTTCCCACACTCTCCAAGCATATGTCGGAGAGAGTGCAAGGAATATATGAGACATAAATCATAAGAGCAAGCCAAGACAGAGAGCCAGAACTCCATTCCTCTGATAATTACATCAAATACCAGAAAATAAACCTTGTCTAACAAGACTCCGTAAATTCATAAGGAAGAGAACAGAATGGATATTGGTGAGCCCGCTTCAGACCAGTTTCCAGCTCTTCCTCACCTATGCGCAGAACTCCTGATTCTTCCCCCATTTTCTGCGACTGTGGGTACTCAAACCTGCCCATTTCTCTGCTTTCCAGTCTCCAGCTGTAGCTACCTCACCCCACATATATTCTACATTTCTTTTTTGAGTGACTTCTTTACAATCCAGAAGAGCAACATCCTACTGATTTCACAGCAGCTGCCTCCATATATCACAACGTCCATTCTCAGAGAAATGTTAATTCTTCATGCATCTTTCACTCCACCAAAGTACAGAAGGTTCAGTCTGTACCGTTTTCTGCCCCCAGCACTCCCTGGAGCCCCATGGTCATACTTCTAATGCACCTTTGCTTCATTACCAGGGTGAGATTCAGCACCTGGTAAATGCAGATCTCTTCCATGTCTGACACCTTCTCTCAAGCACTACAGGATAAGACTTGTTTCTCTTTTTTGCTCCCTTGGGAAAATATTTTTATAATAGTAACCTTTAGTTGTGATTAAAAAGCAGCAGAAATCAAGCACAGATGCAATATTCCAGCACGATGTTTTGTAAACAAGATATTATCTGATTTGCAAATAAGCCTCAGAACTCAGTGATGGGCTACAAAGTTAGCTTTGCAATAGTGTTTTGCTGTTGCTATCACCCTGCTCAACCCAAGGATAACCTTGTTGAGGTCATGCTGTTTGATAACCCAAGCCCTTCCACATTGTAATGGAATATATTCTATCTACAAGTTTTCTTATTATTATGAAGTACTACCTCAACAATGATTCACTGAAGGGAATCAGCTTGTGGACAAATTACAATTAAAAAATACCTTATATAACAAATGATATATTCACCTATTATAGCATGCAAAGTCTCAGATAAGTATATACTTAAGTCCTAACAGGGCAGTGCTGGTGTTATTGAGATGCTGGTTCAGGAAAAAAGAAAACAGAACTGTCATAGTACCCCTTGCAGTAGTAGCAGGTGATATGCTAGCTGAACTTCGAAGAGTTTTCAATGAGAATTAACAACTTACCCGTGTTAGTGATTCTAAGAACTCTTCCAGGTTTACAAGAGAATCAATTTTAAAATAAAAATATCTAGTTCAGGCATTAAAGAGTTGTTTATTTGCTTGGAAGAAAATATTTTTAATGGGACAAATACTTTAACATTTCCTGCTAAAGAACACTGTTTATCTTTCAGAAGATAAAAAAATAAACAAATCACATTTATGTGCCTATTTACCAAAATGCAATCTGAGGTTTTTACAAGTGTAGAGGAAGAGATGTATTGCTCTGTGGCATGACTCAGGCACTTCAGGGAGCATTTACAACTGCTGTTTAATGAATATACAAAAAGTCCTCCCAGACCTGCTGTGAATTTTCAAAGTCACATTTTGATGGAATCTGATCCCTCAGCACAGACACAAAATAGGTATTTCCAATACATGGTTTAAGATTCTACCCTGAACCAAAGACATTTGGGAAAAGTAGAATATATGTGAATATTTACTTCCCAATTTCTTATTTTAAAGAAAATCTATACATAATGGGGACTTTGCTTTAAAAACATTGGTTTTGCCAATTGGCATGTGCATCTTCTGTTTCAAATATCATATAAATCAAAATCTTAATACTTTGGCTTATTTGGACCATGGAAGGCCTGCAATGACAGCAGAGCAGGTGCAACACAGTGTAATGTTCTCAGTACAGGGAACGCATTCCTGCCTCTTCTTCTGTAGCTACTTTCAGATGAAATAGGACAAAATTCTGGGCAGGGACTAGAGGAGTGTATGCTTTGTTGTGGCTGGGACTTGGGAAGTAAAACTGTAACAAAAAACAGATACAACAGGTGCCATGGTTATATTTCCTTCCACCAAAAATATCTGTTATTGTAAAGAACCTAGCAAAGGGTATGACAAAAAATATACAAACAACTATACATTACTATGAGAAAATAAGCAAGTGAAAAAAAGGTACCCCCAACAATCCAAAGGAACAAAAAAACCCACTTATACCAGAAAGCAAAAACCTTAGTTTAGTGTAATCACAAACAAAAGAGGAACAATCATCCAGTCTTGCCAAAAATGATCACTGGATTTTGTTTCCAAGACACACAATCCTGGACTCTTGACACATAACTGTATTACTGGCCAAGCTAAAAACTGCTGAAGGGTATCTGAAATACTCTAGTCTGCCCCACCACGGATTTGTTAAATATGCTGTTATAATATGGCTTTTGCAAAAAGAGGTACACCTGAATTCAAATGACCTCAAGCGTAGATAGAGTCAGACCCTACTTGCAAAGTGGCATGATGGATTAATGATGCACAAGATATTAAGCTCTGACAAAAATAAGCGGTATTTATGCCAGACCAGAAGAACTTCCCAAGAGCACTAAGGCATAAGTTGTTTTTCAACTCATAGTTTTGCTCCCTTTACAAAGATTAAATTTCTACAGCAACCAATCAGCCACAACAGGATAGACTTCTCAGGTCATTGCCACATCAGGCAGCAAAAAGGAAAAGATGCATCACTAATTCAAAGATAGATTTCACAAATGCTTTTCTTTTATTGAAAAACAGAAACACAGAATGTGCAGCAGAAAGCTCAAGCAGCAGAAAACAAAAGAAGAAAACCATAAAAATATCATTGAAAAAATACTATGCTACTCTTTCAACAGCAAAAAAACAATGCTGCATAAATTTTATAAGAAGCACTACCAAGCTAAGCAAACCAAATTAAGAGAAAATGAGAAGTGTGGCATATCTGATTAATGTATGATTACTGTATTAGATAACCCCATTTTCTTGGGAAACTTATTTCAGTGGCCTTCAGTCTCTTCTCTTTTTTTCTTAATTTTTTTAAAGACCCTATGCACCATCATTTTTCCTCTTCATAAGGCAAGTCGGGTTTTCTAACTTTCTTCACAGTTGCTGAAGTAAAACGTGCTAATACACAAAGTGGCAAAACACTGTTTAATAAAGTCAGACCAACCTGTCTTCATGAAATAATCCCCTCAAGAGTGAGCAGGATGTGGCAGAAATATGTAACACTGCAACAGACTGATCACTTCAGGTAAAGCTGAAACCCCATCAGGTGATGACGTCAGCAATAGTGACAGCAAAAGCATCCTTTATGCTCACTGACCCTAAAAGAGAATACAGCTTATGCTTTCCCTGTTGTATTACAACTACTTGTGCCCATAAGCAAATTCTTTTCTATTGAGATCACTTTTCAAGCATGCCACAGCTGATGGCTTACCCCGTGGACTCTTCTGGCTGCAGCCCAGCAGAAAGTGGTCTAGAACTTAGGAAATGCACATTCCCTAAGTCTGTACGTATCTCGCATGCTGCCTACTAAAGTCAGTCTCCATGACACAAATGGCAGATTCCAGTTTACAAATATAGGTAAAAAATTTTTGCAAGCCATCAGCACTGCAATTATCACTTTGGTACAAAGCAAGCAAAACCAAGACAGAACAAACACCTGCATTTTGTAAGAAATAATGTTGCAGGGAATGAAAAATATGCACCCAAATTGTTCAGAATAAAATAACATCTTAGCTACCAAATGGCAGGTCCTCATCTTCATAAAACTGACTTTTGATTTCCTCAGCAATAAATTTAAGTGGAACAGAGAGTTCAATTTCGCAGACATACCAGCTATGTTATAACCCAATAATATAACTGTACCACAGGTGTTCAATTTAATTTTTTTGCAGTCCAAACACCATATTTTTTGCTTTCAATTTCAATACAGACAGACAGTGATGGATTATTACAATTGTAACTCTATACTACACATCCTGTGTGGTAGCATGCGATAAAGATTTTTTTCCCTTTCTTTGTGTATGTGTGGCTCCACGCCCAATTATTTGTATCAAAATGACAGTACAGTGAGTTTGTACGGTATTATCTATGCTGCAGAATCCTCTGGTATGAGTGATTTTTATGCTCTTTGAAATCTTGTGGTTGGTTTAGGGATATGGTAAAAATGCATGACTGAAAAATGCTTTCAGAGATTTGTAATCTATTACTCGGCTGCCGAGGCACATCTCAGTGGCAGAAATAGGGCATCTGATGCCCTTCAGCTACTCTGAGATCACACAGAGCTCTTGCCTCAACATATCCATAAGGTTCCTGAAATTACAGAGCAAGCAGAATTAATACGGAATCTGCCTCTTCTGCCTTGTCTAATGCTGTAGTGGGGAACTACTTTGACTTAATCTCTCTGTGGACAAGTAGCCACTAGTATAAATTGTTGTGGCTTTATCAATAATGATGTGTGTATGCCTATGGCTCATACAATGAAAACTGAAAATATGCCTCTCAGGATTTGTTCTGTGCCTTCCTTGCATGCATTTTGGCTTTAAGATCTTCTCTACGAAAGTGAATTCAGAGTACAAGATTAGCTAGAGTATGACTAAGACTTCACCATTGCCAAACATGTTCTAAGACAGAAAGATTTGATCATATTTGATGTGACTGGAAAGAAAATAAAAATTTCCAAACTCAAAGTTCTGCCTTTTCGCCATTATAGCAGTAATACCATTTCAAGTCCTTCTTTGTGTGCAATTAATTTCGGTTTAAACATACTTCAGACATGAATTAAAACTTTACACATACATGCAGTACCATCACTTAGGAAGTGTAGTACCAGAGCAATAGGAAAAATATTAATATTCAAATTCAGATGCTTGCATAAGAAGAAACTGAACTATAATCACTCCCTACCACAGACATTCATCAGCAATTACATTTTTTAAAGTTTTCTAAAATGCATGCCATGAAAATCAAAGAACGTAATTAAGAACAACATGCAAACAAGGGGTTTTATTTATATATAGTCAACATTTCTGTCACAGATAATTGCAGACCTTAATGAAAACAATTTGATCTATTAAAGATGTATAAAATAAGCCTGATGGATATGCAAAGTTGATTTAATTTCTTTCAAAAGAATAAAATGCATTTTAAAAATCAATTATGGAAGTGACTGTTTGGTATAGGGAGCCAATAATAAGTTCCCTTTTCATTTAGTCCTTTGCTTATTGAATTTGGCATAAATGACTTCTGTTCTTTTTAAATCAAAAATATTTGTTATTTGCAAGTATTTACAAATTGTTACAATAATGATACACCATAGTAACAACAACTACCTGAATTTGCTAGGCACTAACTGTTTAGTTTGGATAGACTATTATTTCTGCTTTGCCAATATTTGCTCTAAGCATTTTTAAACAGGGACGCAATGAAAGGTAAATAATGGACAGGAATACATTTCACTGAATCTTCATACAAACATCTCACAGAAATGTTCTAAATTAACCGAAGCTCCAGATGGCTGTATTTTGACCTGGGAAGCTCTTATTTCAGACTTTTTTCTCTATCAAACACAGTCAGGAAAATGAGCTATCTCTGCTCTTAGAACTTGGCCATAAATATAGCACGTCACCATACAACCCTAAATATGTCAGGGATTTCATTCAAAATTGTAGTCACAAGTGCCATAATGAGCTGCTACAAAATCCTGATTGGTTTCTGATTCATGTAAAAAATAAATAAACATTTAAAAAAAAAAAACCAAAAAAAAAAAAAACCTGTAGGTTTTTCAGGTACCTTCTTACAAAGCAGTGCCTACAAAAATAGCAGAAGATCATTTTTGTCCTTCCTTGTTTGGACAGCCCATAAGCTCAGTGTGTATGAAGGAAAGCAGGAAATTCAGTCCTTAGATATTTATAAAACACCCTAGAGAGTAGGTGCAAAAGAGTGAGGGCCTGAACGAGCTGTTTAGAGGATTCCTGACCTTCATTTCAAAGGCATGACTGAATTTTCATCAATCTAAGATCTACATATCTAAAAATCATATCCTCCCTGATAGCTATGGAAGCCCCACAATACTTCGTTTCCAAATCACAGGTCTGAATACATATAAGGAGATTATTTTTGTTTAGTGAGGGGGCGCTATTTTTACAAAGTAATTTTCTGGAATAGTCTTGCACAATTGTTTCTTCTAATCCGTGCTCTCTGGCTGAGTTTGACAAACTCCTTGCCACTGTCATTTTTCAGCTGTATGTTTATCGAATGTAGAGGTCAATGGGTAGAGGGATGAGTAACTCTGAGAAGTTTTCACTGCTGTCAAATATCACACTAGAAGGTGTCTCGAACTTCCTGCAATCATGCAAGAACGTTAGCCCAAATTAACTTCTGCTTCAACACCGTAATAAAATTAAAATTTAAAGAGAACAAAAAAAGAAAAAAGAGAGGAGGAAGTTGCAGGACAAATTTGTTATTTTTAGATCTCATGATTTTCTGGGGTGAAAAAAGGGCATTAGGGAAACAAGGAGAACTTTGAAAAATATTTTTTTGGTTATTTTTTATCACAAGTTTGGAAATGCGGAGTCACCTCTACTCCACACAGCTGTGACTGCAAGCAGAACACGTGCTAATGTGCTGTGAATTTCACAAAGAAGACACATGGAATTTTCATACTGACATGCTGAAGCACCTCATTCTACTCCCGTTAGTCTCAAAATTGGAAATGCAAAAGTTGGAATAGCAATGATGTCTTCAGGTATCTGACCTTAGATCCACAAACAGCCATCACAAAGTTTTGACATGATTCCAACCTAACAATCTTTTAGCAAGAATCAAAGCTTCTTAATTAAGGCTTGGTACCATGTTAATTTGGCTAGATTGTACCTGGTCCTGATGAGAAAAGTCCATGCAGTGTGAATTCACAAGCTTGGCTCTCACCTAGCTTGAACAAATTTGTACTGAATTCCTTTTCATGGCATGCTTTCGCCAGATTGCCAGTTCTGGAAGTATATAGGAACTGGAAAACTGTTATTGGCTAAGGGAAGCAAAGGATTGAGCAGTTTAAAGCACAAACCAGCAGATGCCTGAAGAATTACAGCAAAATATAGCCCATCCTAATTTCTTGCATGGCCTATTTTCTTCCTAAATCCATAAGCAGGCAGAGTTCTGGCACTAGCTTTGAAGAGGACAGAAGCCCAAAAACTATTCCAAGCATTTTACAGAAAGGGAGCCTTTGACAGGATGTTCTCCATAGGAGCTCCTTAACTCTGACACTTTATTGCACTTCTATTGTAGTATGATTTTAAACCCTTTATTCATCAGATATTTACCCTGGTAGTGTGGAGGAAAAGACAACCATATTGGTCTGTACAGGAGGACTACATTTGTGCTGTTTGCTACATTTATTTATTCTTTTTCCTGGGTTTTTTTCCTGTTTTATTTTCAGCATAATTTTAGTATTTTGCCAGGGAAGCTGAAGCCATTACCAAGGAATTTCTGAGCATATTTATATCTATTACGTACATTCTCTGGAAATAGAAAGTTCTTTGATCTAACTCAAGCTAGTCAAATAAATAAGAGAAACAGGACTGATACTGAGCTCAGGGAAAATTAAACAAATCTAAACCAAAGAATGAACGTTGTCCAGGTTTCTCTGCTGTTCTAGCTTCTTCTGCAGAAGTATCTCTCATGCATTATCAAGAAAATAAATGTTAGAGGTATATGATCTATATTTACTTGAAATTTGCTAATTAAACATCATTGGTAAAAATAGCAATAAGCACTGAGCAATAATATAGCTATATCTCTCTACTAAACAGTTCTTTATTGCACTTTCCCCCTAATTTTTCCATCATCAAGGGTGGGTTCTTAAAGCATCCTAGGTCATAAGACTGATTCAGGGAGAAGGAACATCCAGACACTGAACTTACAAAACGGTGCTTAAAAATATAAAATAATAAAAAAAAAAATCCTTGATTTAGGAACTTCTGCATAAAATTCATGATCTACTTGGATCTATTTAGGGACATCTCTTTTTCCATCACTCATTGGTTAAATGTTTCAGTTTATGTGAACAAGCACATATAAATGATATGAGATTAACAAGCTGGTAACAGTGATGGAATTTTTGTTCAAGAGACCTTGGATCAAACCTGAGTATAGGTATGCAATTACGGAAAAGCCACTGTATATGTGGCTTCACAAATGGTACATGTTACTTGCTTATACGAGGGGAAAAATCACCATTTTTTCACATCACATCCTCTATTAAAGAGTACAGTGCTGTATCAAGCTCACAATACCCACAGGACATGCCATTCTATATGATCATCATCAGACTCAATTCTGCAAAAGACAACTGTCGGGTGAAAGTAATAGAGCTTACTTAGGATACTGAAATGGAAGCTGTAACTGTCTCAGTGCTCAGGTATTCAGTTGTCCACTCTGGGATACCAAGGGAACCAGGTATGAACAGAAGTTTGGAAATTCTTCTGTCATAATAATGACATTCTGAGACAATATTCTAACATGAGTATGAAACACAGGCATCTAAAGTATTTAAGATGTAGCCTGCTAAGCTTGGGAAAGGATTAGATACTAGCCATCTGGGCTAGCAAAGGACTAGTCTTGACAATGATCATGGCTCTTCAGTCTTACATTCTCCTTTTGAAGAATCATCCAACCATAACTAAGAGGCAAAAAAGTAGCATTTGCAACGAACAAGCCTTAAGAAATTAAAACTGCGAGGATAAGATACTAAGAACCACCTCTAGAAGAAATATTGTCATAATTCATAAGTTTTCATGCATATTTACGGCAGTAAGAAATTCAGTAAGAGATGACTCAGTGGTGCTGTGGGAATAGCAGAAATAGTTCTATAAGTATTCTATGAGAAGAACAATTTGGCACACATTATATAAAAGAAATTTCAAGTAATCTTTAAATTTCACAGTGCTGGCAAAGCTCCAAGAATCAAATATTAGGGTAAAGCTGTGTACCTAGGGACTGAACAAGGGTGATAAATGATAAAATCTGACTATTGTGAAGACTAATTACTATAGGATACAAGAAGTAATGCAAGGCTGTGAATGGAGAAACTAAAGATTTATCAGTGTCAGCAAAAGACATTATTCTTCCTTTTCTGGACATTAAATTTGGAAAAATATTGCAGTATACTTGAAAGGAGATAGAAGACGAACTAGATGCAGGCTGCATAATTATAATGCTACCTGACGCATATGACTATACTGCATTCTAGGAGCTGCTTGTGGCAGAACAAGTGAAATTGTGAGGAAAAAAAACCCACCGTTTTCTCCTTGCAGATTGACTTTCTAATTTATAAAAATTAATACAATGGTATATGAAGACACATGTTGTGAGAAAAGGAGAATATCTTTGCCATTATGCCAAAAATAATAATAATCATCTTTAACCTCCAAGAGTTTCTAGTAAACCAATTAATAATGGCTTTTCTAAGGGATAGTGAAACAAATAAATTATAAGGAGTTTGCCAGCCAGAATGATCCTGGTACCCAAAACACTTAAATCCCACTCCTTTTTTGTTTTTTTAAGCAATCCTGCTCCTTCTTGATTCTTAATGGTTATAAAAATAACCCTAAATACATGTTAAATCCTGTGACTTATCTCTATTAGAAAGTAATAGGGTCTCGGCAAAAGAGTCCCTATAAAACATCCCTGATCAGTTCCCCAGAGACTCCTCTGGCAGGAGCTGCCCCTAACAGAAAGATTCAGCCAACTGAATCTTTCCATACATGAAACAGAGATAGCACTGGATCCTTTGAAAAGAATGAAGACTGGCATATGTGGCAGTCATGAAAGGACGCAGGCCAGGTCATGGAATTAGACCAGATATGAAGTTGATTTATATATGAGATTAGAATAATCTTGGGGTTATAATAAGAACTGCTGTGCAGCGTCAGGCTAAATGGCCAGACAGCTGTTAGACCTTGTGAGAGCAATGGGCATGTCTATGGCAATGACAGCATCCCTGATTATGGTCATGATTATTGTATCTCTGAGCAGCTGATTATGTTAAGCTAAAAGCACTGTAATAGGCATACATATAATGGGCATACATATAATGGAGTACACCTCTTCTAAGGTTAAATCAGGCAGCTAAAACCCCCCAGGCTCTTAAAGCCCTACCTTTTTCTCATGTTTCATATGAGAAAGAAACTTCAGACAAAAATACAACCCGCAGGTAAGAAGAGTCTTGAGCAATCCGATATGTCATTCTGTATTTATGACATACTGCAGTACAGTATGGCACTCATAATGAGGCTCCACAGAAAGGTGGATACTACCAATGATGGAGAGGAACATGCATTAGTTTACAGGTGGCCCAATGTGCTAATTAGTCACTGTGTCTCCAGGTGGGAACAGCTAGACTCAAATTCCTTCTGATGACAAACTGATATTAGAATTTATAATCATGTGATAATTTTCTAATTTGAGGACTGTCATTTATGTTTTTGCAGTTCTTTATTTTGTTTTGTAGTGTCCAACACTGCAAGTGTATTTCAGATCACAGCTCTGGCATAAGAGGACTGTGTCAGTCCTTCAAAATTGGCAGCCTTGCCAACTGGGAAAAGAATTCTGAATTACATTTCTACAGATCTACAACATCACCAGACAAAAATGGAAAAAAATGAAAAAAAAAAAAAAGGCAAATAATATATTTAGTACTTAAGAAGACAGATGGCAGATGTTGCCTTAGTGCATTCTGATATAGTGGTAGTGCAAGAAGCCAACTCCTTCTCCCGACAAAATTCTACACCACAGCCAAGTTAGAACCACCTGGTAAATTTGGCAAAAAATGCCAGATGGACATTTTTATTATTATTTTTAAATAATTTTTGGATATAACAAGATTTATCACAAGCCACTGCTTAGTGTTGGCAAATAATGGAAGAACCACTCTGTTTTGAAAGACTCTAAATGGACAAAGATTCTATTAGAATGAACTGGTTTGTTTTCTTAACACAAAACCTCTTTTCATTTTGAAAATATCTTTCCTTTTCAATTAAGTTGTCCTCCACTATTTTGGCTTTTAAAACAGTGAACAAAACAAAAAAAAAAGTTAGGTAGAACTCTATGGTCTTGGTTCTCCACCAAATAATATGAGATTTAGCCAGGCTTGTTAGACAAATACCTGTTATTTTGACAGTTCTGTTGAGAGTGTGAGGAGTCTCCCCCCGGGGAGGAAGGAGCCGCAGAAGCAACGTGTGATGAACAGACTTCAATCCCCATTCCCTTTACCCTGCGCTGCTGAAAGAGAGGAGGTAGAAAAGAGAGGAGTGAAGTTAAGCCCGGGAAGAAGGGAGGGATGGGGGGAAGGTGCTTCAGGATTTGGTTTTATTTCTCTTCGCCCTACACTGATTTGATTGGTACTAAATTAAACTAAGTTCCCCAAGTCAAGCCTGTTTAGCCTGTGACAGCAATTGGTGAATGATCTCTCCCTGTCCTTCCCTCAAATCACAAGTCTTTTGTTATATTTTCCCTCCCCTGTCCAGCTGAGGAGGGGAGTGACAGAACAGCTTTGATGGGCACCTGACATGCAGCCAGGGTCAAGTCATCACACTTAGCTATTGGGCAACCACAGTAGTTCTCACCTCGCTGCAACTATGGACAAAGAAAACTGTGAGACATGAAAAAGTCAAACTAGAGACCTTAAAAAAACTGTGCTTCCTGAATATAATGCCTTTACTCTTGGGGCATTTATAATCAAAGAATCACTGCATAACAATGACAAAGAAAATAACTACATATGTGAATATCTGAAGCTGAAAACTGTTTGATGAGAACAACATTGAGACTTAAATATCACCTAATCATAATCAGTAACTTCTAGTCTGTAATCTACCTGCACAACAAAATGCATGTGAAAAAGACAAAAGTGCATTTGTTCATTCACAGGGACATGCACTGAGAATCAAACACATGATGGCAAAAGCTTCAGTGCACATTTCTTTAAACATTAAATACCTGAAAATTAAAGTATCAAAAATACAGGCAAAGGGGTATTATGCACCACAAGGCCTGCATCTGAACTTCATGTGACAGCATGATTTCCTTTCAGAGCTGATGAAATCCATCTGCAGGTCCTGAAAGAGCTGGAAAATGAAGTTGTTAAGCCACTGTCCATCATATTTGAAAAATCATGGCAGCCAGGTGGAGGTCCCAATGACTGGAAAAAGGGAAATACAAGCACCATGATCAAGCAGAGGAAAATGGATGACCCAGGGAATTACAGACCAGCTAGTCACACCTCTGTGCCTGGCAAAATCTTGGAGCTGACTCTCCTGGAAGGGTATACTGAGGCACATGAAAAACTACAAGGTGCTTGGTGACAGACAACATGGCTTCACTAAGGGGAAATCCTGCCTGACCAATTTGGTGGTCTGTAGAGAGTGGTCTTCTACAGAACTGATGGACAGGGGTAGAGCAACAGATGTCATCTACCTGCACTTGTGCAAAGTGTTCGACACTATCCCTCACAACATCCTTGTCTCTAAGCTGGAGAGACATCAATTTTATAGATGGACCACTCGGTGGATGAAGTACTGGCTGGATGGCCGCATGTAAAGAGTTGTGCTCAACGGCTCATGTCCAGTTGGAGACCAGTAACGAGTGGTGTCCCTCAGGGATCGGTGTTGGGACTGGTCCTGTTCAACATCTTTGTCGGTGACATGGACAGTGGGATTGAGTGCGCCCTCAGCAAGTTTGCCAATGACACCAAGCTG
>JAOEHY010047266.1:0-15986 GCA_025447955.1 Psilopsiagon aurifrons
AGGAGCTGCTGCTCTGGGCCCATCTCTGCTCCCGCTCCGTGCTCCCGCCGGTGCCGCCTCGCCTTGCCCCGTGTCCCCGACATGGCTCACGCCCAGGGCGTGCGGCGGCTGCTCGCGGCGGCCGCCCTGCTCGGTAAGGGCAGGGGATGAGGCGGGGGGAGCGCGGGCGCGGGGGGAGTCGCCGCGGCCTGGCGTGGCCCTGGGGTCGGCGGGGCTGGACGCGGCGCCTGCCGTCTCTGGAAACCCGTCCGCGGGGCACACCTGCTGTCGGTGTTCCGAGCGGTAACTGGGCGGGGGGTCCCGGCCTCCTGGGCGCGGTGGCAGCCAGCCGGCCTGCGGCCTGGCGCGGGGGAGGGGAAATGGTCCGGCCGCGGGGGTCCCCGGGCGCAGCTCCCGGCTGATGGGAGATGGCGGGTGCCCTGGGAGGTCATCGCTTCCCTCTACCTGCACCGGGCCCTCTGCGGCGCCCGAGAGCTTCTGACAGCTGCGGGAGCTACGAGGGGAAGGATGGAGGGAAGGCGGCTGCACCTGGTGTGGTGCCCGGGAACACTCGTTGAGTATCTGCACTGGATCTAGGAACAACGTTCTGGGAAGATCCCGAAATCACCCCTCTATCTCCCACGAGGCATGGAGGTGCAGGAACTACTGATGTCATTGCTACGAAGTGTCCCTTTCCTATAAAGCATGTAATGCTCCTTTACTTAATGCCTTTTATCCTGCTATACATCGAGTGAAATCTGAAATGTCTCTGGGATAGAGAGATTTTAGTGCCTTGATGAGAAGGTTTGTTAGTGCAGCAAGACTGGTGAGGAAGTGTCTTGCCTGTTTACTGATAACTGTGTTGCTTCAGATTTCTTGTTCTGAAAGCCACATCATGCGACACTATCAAGTTTCTGAACGTGGCTTTGGCAGCAAAGGAAACTTCTTCAGCAGCCAGCAAAAATACTGCCCGAGTAAAGCAGCGGTTGAAAACAGCTATCTGCCATCATTTGGGAGGTTGTGACAGTCTTTGGAACTCTTTCAACTGTTCTTTGGTAGTAAATATCTTTATTATTGTCCATGGTACTTCAGTTTCGCTGCGCCCAAAAGGTGTCAGTCACAAGGGGCACTGAGCAGCTCAAATATCCAGTCCTCATGAGCCAGTCTAGTGAGCACAGTGACTTACAGTGCTATCATGCTGGATTTTTAGTTAGTTTTGGCAGCTTAAGTGGCATTGAACTGGTGTTGCAGTGAGAATTTAGCTAATTTTGTATAGTTACGGCTTAAATGAAGAGTTTTGTTTGCTTTCTAATTAGGCTGCATAGTTTTTAAGAGTTGCCACAGAGAATAGGTTCTAGGACTGTGGTAGCTTTTCCCCTGCTTAATTAGTGGTTACAAACATTGCGTGAGGTTTGTTACTTTCTGGCATGTTAAATGTGTTAAATTTCTGCAGCTGAGGCAGCAGACTGGTTTATTTTACCACAGAGGAACTATTTACTGACAACTGGGACTTTGCACCAATGTCCAGTAGCTGAGTGTTTCTACAGATCTTTACAGTCTCAGGGATAAACTTTGTGGTGCAAATAGAGAGCCCTTCTTGGAGTACTGTTCACCTCTTCCATTGTCTGCCAGAGTGCCAGGGCTTGGGCTGTAGTGAGGGGAGAAGAATAAGGAGATAATAAGATAGGACCTGAGTTCTTAGAGTTTTTAGCTCATCTGCAGCCTTTTAGTCATCTGAGTGTGGATAAGGTAATGATGACACGAGGTTGAAGGATTAGCATGGGTGGGTCAGATGTGAAAGCTTGTTTGCCAATGCCTTGACTTTGGGACAATAGAAAGTTTTTATTCTTCCAGAAGAGCTCACCACGCCTCACTTACTGTTTCAGTTTTGCATTCATGCGGAGCAGCAAGCACCAAGCTGAATATTTCATGTATCAGCATGAGGTGTTTCATAATGAATTTCCTCACTAGTATCAAGTGTGCATCTGGAATGAAAAAGTTTAGGTAGTACAGGGAAAGAGGACTACAGGAAATTAAATGCCTCCCCTCAAATTTAGCTGCTGCTTTTTGAAATGTGGAGGAAGGTGGTGCTTGTCTGTTGTTGAGCACAATGGGGTAGTTGGGTTGTGTGCCAAGCCCAGCATTGCTGCTTGCGCTCTTTGACTCCTAGAGCGTTGCCAGGGTATTTTTTGCCTTACTGAGACAACAAATACAACAGAAAACACTTCTGAAAACCTAAGTTTAGAGTCAGACGTGGATTTAGTATTAGTGAGTAACTAATGGAAGAGTCTGAGATTTGGGGAAGGAAAAATGAGCTTGACCAAAGTAGTGTGATGCCACTTCAGGATTACTGACGCATAATCCACATGTTTCTATTGCACAACTCTAGTCCAAAGGGGAATTTCAAATCTTGCTACCAATGTAGGGATAGTTGAGAGAAACTTGGATAATAAATTCCTTCCAGTGAGTAATTTGGCGTTGCTAGCTGTATCAACTGAGACAGAGTATAAATTAGTTTTCATAAAATACAATGATTTTAATGTGCGACTTCCAAAGCATGGTTTTACCAAATGCTGTCCTTAACACTGTGTTTTCTTGATAACTTTGAGTGTTGACTCAGTCTCTTAAGGATCTGGATTTGTGTGCTAGTCCAAGGCTGTCCTCCTGTGATAGGTTACTCAGCTTTGACTTTGGCAGCTTTTCTGACTTAAGAAGTAACTCCTTACTTGCTGAGTGAAAACTCTACAGGCTCTCTGATATGCTGCTTTTAAGATATGGTCCCTGGGTTCCCATTCAGGCTGACTGAGAAGTTTCATCTTTTGTGAAACATGGTTCTAGGCTGTTCTGTAGTGAGTAAGGTATTTTCTAATCAGTGGCAGGCGATAAACTGAAGGATTGCCTCTAGGTACAGAGGAATCCTACTCAAAGGAAAGATGGATACTTTATTGAGATGTTAACTGCTGTTATCTCTGTTAAGCTGTCTCAAAGGTAACTTATTCCTAGCCCTAAGAAGGCACACCTTGCTTCTGCTTGTTGCAGCTTACCTGCAACAGTTTGTCTTTTCTGACAGATGTAAATTTTTGAAAATCCCTTGAGGAAGCTTGATGCCCTAATGGATTTCTTGACATTTATTCTCTTAAGCTTGGCAGAAGACCCTTTTGGGTATGAGAGTGGCAGTAGTTACCACAGCTATTTGAATGCTTCATTGCATTATCTTAATTCTAAATTATATGTTTTAAAATTACCTTATGTTTTGGTAAATCAGGCTTCCATGTTTTTTTGTGCATCTGACTATAAGATGGACTGATGTGCTTTCCAATCTCAGATTAGCAGTTTCTTAAGCTTTCTGTCACTTGACAGCACCACTGACTCCTGTCAGTATTACTTTCTCTACTATAATTCAAAGTGTGAGAGTGTTGGCAGCACCCTGGCAGTAGAGTACAGAGTTCCAAATGTGGTTCAGCTCTGCGCAGTCGACACTTACCTAGCTGTTCCCTGTCCGGTGTTCAGGTTTGAGCATAGTAGTCCACACTAAATGTAGTTTTCTTATATTTGTGTCTTGTATTTAATTTCTTGTATCTGTTACTTCAGTGGCTTCTGGTTTCTTAACAAGGCAGAATTCAGCCTGTGTAATATGGGAACACCAGTATGTCTTTACTTTCCTTTGACAGGGGTGCGATATACTCTCTTCTCAATAGGGCTAGGAGAGTGTCTTTACTAAGGCAGTTGTATTATCTTTTTGTCCAATATCCTTTCCTCTGGTGAGGCCTTCTCTTTAAATTAATACAGTGCTCCTTCCTCCAAAGGTTGTTTGATGCTGCCGGCTATCTTGAAGGACGTATTAGTTTTGTGGCATGATACAGTCATACAGCAGTGCTAACCAGAGCAAGTGCAAAATGAACTTGTGTGAATGCTGAAAAGGGTCTAGCCACAGGAGTTCAGACCTTCCAGTGCACTCATGTAATTAACTGCTGTAGAACCATCCCAAGACTTCCTTCCTCTAGATAGGAAACTGTAAAAAAGGGCTCATATGACTAAATGCAATTGTGCAATTCTCTGGCTAAATGGCAAGTGCACAGCTGCTGAATAACCTTTCATTTTTAATGCTTTTGTACTTTTATAAATTTGCTTATAAAGACAGAGGTTATTCAGACTGCAGACTTAAAATTGAGAAACAAAATGCTTGCTGCCTTAATGGAACTCAACAATATCAAAAGCATAATCTGAGACTGCATGAATTTGTCTGTTAGTTGACAAGGGTGTATCTTCCAGGGCTAGATCAGGAACTTGATACAATCAGGTGCTGCTCCTGCACACATGCAGCTGATTCTCTTCCCTCCTAAACTACTCTCATCCATCCTAGAATTAAGCGCTGTTCATTCTTTCCACCACTGTGTTTGTTTTCAAGTGTGTCCAACAGCAGTTGAAATGAGTCCAGCCTTGTGTTTTCCTATTAGGCTTTCTAGATAGCCTGCTTTCAGTCTTCAGAATCTGTTGGTAACAGGTGAGTGTAACTCAGTTTTATGAGATATATCTTGTCTCACGCAGAGTTGCTCATACATCAAGTCTGTCAATGGATTTTCCTGCTTTCAGTTGTTCCCCAGAAACGTCAGGGTTAGTAAATAGAATGATCTTTCAAAAAAATGTATTTTTATTAAAGTTCTTTTTCTGTACTATTCCCAGGTAGTATAGATCTTGTACTAAGTGTCCCTCTGGGAGTGGTGCTTACATTAGAAGACAAGTCGTCTGAGGAGAGCATAACTTCTCAGGGATTTTTCCATTCTGTTCTCTCGCGTAGATTTAGGAGTCTAAAGTGTTAACTAAGGTCACTACTTTGTTCACACTGAGATGACAGGGTCCTTTCAAACCATCAGAATGAATAAATTTATGATCACTTCTGTACAACAGAAAATAAATGGTCTTTTTAGATAAGAACCAGCATTTCTTATCTCCTTGGATTAATGCCCCATAGATAGCAGTGTTCACTGTGTATACCCTAAGAACCTCTGAGCAAAGGTGCTGGGCAACGCAGTAGTGACTAGCTTAGATACAGAATGATTATGTAGTGCTGGCGTCTGTCAGCAAGCATCCCTTACATGTAGATTACTGCTGCATAGTAATTACAGGGTAGGCTGTAGCTAAGGAGTCTTTGATGTGTATGACCACGCTGTAGTTGTGATGCTCTGAACCACTGCTGAAGCACATGTGACAGTGATTAGGTTAGCTGAGCTGGGCTGCACCCATGGTTTTCCTCCATAATAGTCACTTGATGTAACTGCAAACAGCCCCATTCACTAGATACCTGTGTTGCTCAAACTACTGATGGGGAATATGTACCCAGGTTGATTTGGGTAGCTTGCCGTCCTTTCTTCCAAGAGAGGAAGAAAATTACTAAAGAGTTTTTTTACTTATGCAGGAAACATAACTATATTAACAAACCCCAAATTATAAAAATATCTTTTGTGTTTGAGGTTCTTATTTTCAATGCTCCATGTCTCGAATAAAAAATTGAGAAAAAGTAAATCATTAACTATAGTAGCTGAAGTCCTCTTTGCAAGCAGACAGTGCAAACAATTGCCATTGAAATATGCTCAGGATTTTAGAGCAAAACACCATTCATCTTTTGCACTCAGTAGGTTTCCATTAAATGGGAGAGTAACTCAAGGGTAGCTGTGCTTGGCTAACAAGTTTTCAATTATAATAAGGTTGAAACTTGAAATCATCTTTGTATGGTCAAGAGATGGGGAATATGGCTTTCTAAGAGCCGTATTCAAAAAGGCTCTGATTAAAATTGTTCAAGTGTGCTGAATTGTTTTCTTAGCATTGTAATTTGTAGTTTAAACCAACTTTTTCTGAGAAGATTTCTTTAAGCTAAATTGTTATATGCCAAAGAAGTCTTTGGTTTGACTTGTTTACTATATCTCAATGTTGATATGCTGTTTGGGTTTTTTTTTAATGCAAGTATGTTAGATAAGGAAGGATGCTGGATTTACTTTAAGTGACATAACTAGGTGTTGCTTCAACAGTTGTACCTTTGATCTTTTCTTTCATGAGACTCTTAACTTTAGAAAGTTACAAAGGTATAAAGGGAGAGATTATCCTGTGATTTTCAATTGAAAATACGCAGCTAGAGTAAATAGCAGCCCTTTTCCAGCACCTATTGAAAGACAAAGGAAGCATCTAAACTAAGTGGAATTTCTCTGATGCTGGTACTTTTCTGATGGTTCTTCTACTAGATAGCCATAATGTAGTGTTTCCAGCCAAAAGAATAACAGACTTCACAAAACTTTTCTTTTTTGCTATTGAAAAAGTATAGGAGCTCTTCAGCCGTGTGAATCACAGAATGGTTGGGGTTCGAAGGGACCTTAAGATCATCTAGTTCCAGCCCCTCCCTGCCAAGGGCAGGGACACCTTACATTAGACCAGTTTACTTAAAGCACTATCTAGCCTGGCTTTGAGCACTGCTAGGGATGGAGCATTCACTAATTCCTTGGGCAGCCTGTTAGAGTGCCTCACCACTCTCACAATAAAGAACTTATTCCTTATATCTAATCTAAATCTTATTTGTTTAAGCTTGAATCTGTTACTTCTTGTCCTTTCACTGCACTCCCTTATGAAGAGTACCTCTCTGGCATCCTTGTTGGCTCCCTTTGGATACTGGAAGGCTTCTCGTCTACAGGCTGAACAGCCCCAACTTTCTCAGCCCATCTTTATGGCAGGAGGTACTCCAACCCCCTTGTCATCCTTGTGGCCTCATCTGGACCTGCTTCAACAGCTTCATGTTCTTCTTATGTTGGGAACACCAGAATTGCACACAGTACTCCAAGTGAGGTCTCACGAGAGCAGAGTAGATAGAGAACCAGAATCAGCTCCTTTAACCTGTTGGTCATGCTCTAACATACAGTTGGCTTTTTGGACTGGGGGTGCACATTGCCACTGTGATACTTGCTCTGAAGCAGATTGTTGTCATATAGGGTGCTGCTGTTTATTATGAGGAGTGTTTAAAGCCTGAAGTTAAGAAGCTGGAGGTTGTACCAGCTTTTGTGTTGGATAGCAAAGAATGATATTGTTACAAGAAGCCCAAGAAGTATTCTCAAGTTGTAGATATGCAACAATAAAATTGAGCAATAGTTTATGTAACTTAATTAGAAATATTCCCAGGACAGATTAATTCAAGATTAGTTTACTTTTCTGTATTCCTGGCTTTTTGACTGCAGGCTCTTGCTATTTGTAGGCTGGTGATGATTCATGCATTAATCGCTGGTCTACACTTAAACTGCCTGTGCAAACTCCACAGCTGCTTTCCTGCAAAGCCCAGCGAGTTGTTCCTCTTCCCTACGCTGGCTGGAGTGAAAAGTAGTCAGGACCTTCCTTCCTTCAGTGTCTTGATTTGTTGTTCTGTGTGTGTTCTGAATTTTCTCTGTTCCTACGTCCCTCGTGTTTCGTTCTTTCATCTGCATTCCTTCAAGACCATGGGAACAGATGATGCTGCAGCACAGTTGTCACTGTTACCGCGATCAGCTTATGCACAGTGAAGCAGCCCTCTTGCCACTTCGAGGACAGCTCAGTGTCTCGTGCTGGATGTATCTGTCTCATCACTAACACTGCAAATCCAGCAGCTGCTGAACTGTTCTTAAGGAAAACCAGGGTTTTATCATGTCTGCTCCACACTAACGAAATTGGGATTCATGGGATGGTATGAACCTGGTAAAAATTTAGCAGTTAGATAGGTGGTATTTCCTACTGTTTGTTCACACCCCTTATTCTCTATTATTGGTTTGTAATCTCTTCATTCCCGGTATCTCGCTTCCATTTAATGCTTTCTGGTATCTCTGCACTGTTTTCTGTTGTTCTCTGAATCATCTATAGCGTCTGTCACATTTTCCTTTAGGTCAACAACACTTTTCTTAATTGTTTTTCAGTCTTTTCTTTCTTCTGTATTTATTTTTGAGGCTGTTTTGGTTTTGTTGGAGTGGTTTTTGGTTTTTTGTTTTTTTTTTTTTTTTTTTTGCTGCCTATTACTTGCTTATTTTTAGCTTTAAAATTGCTAAGACCTAATAGCTATCAAACAAGGGAGTCAGCATGCACAATGGATGTTTTCATTCTGACATGTTTTCCATTGGGAGCATTGGTTAGTTGAAGTACCCATGGACTTTATTCCCTGTCTCTACGCCGTTTTCTATACTGTGCCAGAAATCTCCAAGAAAGCATAAGCAGATTGCTTTTGGGAAAACAAGTGCTTGGGTAAAATGTAAACAAGTTCCAGATGTAAATTCAAATTGAAGGAAACTTTGCAAATTGAAACTTCATGCGGAGGAGCATTGACTGTTTCTGGTACTGCTCTGCACTGCAATAGGTAACATCTTTGTGAATATATGTGTCTGAATGAACACTGAACTGCACAGAAGGGCAAATGTGTGGTTTTGGTTTGAAACACCAGTTTTCTACACTATCCAGTCTCAAGAAATTTCTCTCTCCTGCCTATCTCTGGTTTCAAGTCTAGACTCTTCAAACAACTGGGTGAAGTGTATGAATTCCAGCTAAAGCTCTGCCTCCCTTTGGTGCTGGGGGAGGATATATTGTTGCTAAGGGGAAAGAAACAAGGGAAAATGCTTGCCCAGTGCCAAAGAAATTGTTTCTGCTGTGTTCCTGCAACTGAAGGGCCTTCTATCAAAGTCCAGCTGACAGGAGTCAAATTTTTTCCTAATTATAGTCTTAATGCAATTGTATGCACCATAGTTCTTGAGTGAAAAGTTTTAAAATTGGGATTTGGTTTTTCAAAACTTCTTGGGGAGGGAAGCTAGCTAATGGATAATCCCTCAGCTGAGCCTTTCTGCTGTATCAGCAGCTGAATGGATTAGTGTGTTTGACTCTAAAGCTGAATTGCTTGAGATAGAATGCTTTATGTTTTGCAGATGCTTTTTTTCTTTATCAGGTTTTCTGCAAGACTGAAGTTGTTGGAAATGCAGGCTGGTAAAGTGGTAGCATGAGAATCATGCAGGCTTTCTGCAGTGATGTTTGCTTTGGCTGTGTGTGGTGACAAGAACCAGAAAAAAGAAAATTAAAAGATTGGAAGACCTTGGTATGATTTCAGACTCAGGAGTGCTGTCCAGTTAGCCTGTACTGTAAATGAAGTAAGAGATAAACAGCTTTTCAACTGTATCCAGCCTGTTGCAATGCAGTCCCTTAGTGAAGCTTCATTGGCAGTAGATGCTGGTCTGCTGTCAGAAAGGATAATCCTGTGCTCCTCTTGCTGTATCTTCTGGCCCTATTAAGTCAGTACTAGTGTGGTCAGTTGTACTGGTGGGCTGGAGGGCAGAGACTGGGGGAAAAGCTGTGCTTTTGTGTGCAGCTCAGTCTGAGGTCAGCTTAAACCAGTCAGGAACACATAACCTCTGCCTGTGTCAAGGTCTTGGCCCCCATCCTCCTCCCAAGTGCAGAGCGTGATGACAGTAAAAACAAGTTCTCCTAGCAGTGGTGGCATGCTCCATCGTCTATTTTTGGCAGTCCCTCCGAAACATCAGCAGTCAATCCAAGCTTGCTTAATGCTGCATTCAGGGCATGTACAGCCAAGTGTCCTGGTACAGCAGGAACAAAGGCTGTGTGGTGTGTTGTGGGGGGAAGGCTGTAGGCATGCAAGATCATATATGCTAAGTCAATTCTGGCTGAAGCTGTGTAGGATGAACACTGATCAGCTGCCTTGAACACTACGACTGGTTTTTGTTGCAAGCTTTTCTTGCCCTCTGAGGACCCAGCATGTCAACAGTTTTAGTTTGGGTGGCTTTGTCTTTTTATGCATGGTGTTTTAAATTTGCCCTCCGTGCATTAGAGATGCTGAAGGTAGTATAGAGACCATTAATACCCAAATTTCCAAATGAAACTGTTGTTTAGGATGTACTCCCAAATGTAGAGTTGTACATATTTCTCTCTTTAGGATCAAAAAAAGATAAAATTATATGACACAAAATTAACCACTTGTCATTCTTAACAGGCTTTTTACAGGCTTCCTCTTCATTTGAGGTGAAAGATCAGAGTGGTAAGATCTGCATAATTGCTGATATGACAATAGCTTTCTCAGTGGAGTACAAAAGCAATGGGCAAAAAGAGGTAAGGGGAATATTTCACTGTTTGTCTCTAATTTGTGTTTATAAAATGTGTGGTATTTCTGCAAGTGCACTGAGCTTAAGCTTTGAACAAATATATAAGCATAAAAACATAAAAACCACTTCAGCAAAGATTTGCTCCCTTCCAGTCATGTTGCATCAAGTTATTATTGATGCTTCTTCTATTTAAACAGTGTTAAGGCTGCCTGAAACCACCACAAACAATATATGTGCATAGTTAATTTTGTGACTGAAATACCATTAAGTGATAGCTAAAATGGCTTCCACTGGAACTGTAAAGATCAGTCAACTTCTGTGAGCTTGGTTTTACTTACATGGACTAAATCTGAACTGAGATGGTCGTTGGCATGTAACTTTTACACTTGCCTGAAATCTGTGATCTTGTTGCTTAGCAGGTCTCTAGATTTCAGTGTATCTACAGACCAGTGCTGTGGTTACAAGTTGTTCCATATTAACAGCATAAGCCTGTTATTGGAAAGTTAAGGATTTTTGTTTACAAGTACTCTGCTTTTCAGTGTACTTTCTTGGTATCTTCACTACTGAACAGGAATTGTCGATTATTTGTAATCTCATTGCAGCTGCATGTTTTGAGGCACTCTTGTTGAAGATGTTGGTTTTTCCCTAGCAGTCAGTATGATGTGAAAATAAAAACCCCTCTTACTTTGCCAGTGGTGCACTGGCTGTGTGTGTTTTGAGCTGAGAGCTACATTGCATAGTCTGCTTCTTCAGTGATGCAGATGGTCTGCAATCCTTCTGACGCTGGTATATGAGCTTGCATTCAGAGGTGACTACTTTGATAACATGCTCTTGGCTGTTTCTTTGTATAAGCAATAAGCTCAGAACTTTTCAGCAAACATTGTATTGATCTTCAGGTATCATGTTACTTCTCAATATGTAATAAACTCGAAAGTATTATTGCCAAACGACATAGGCTGTACCACTTTTGTTCTTGATTGCACTACAAGCAGCAAAGCTTACATTCTCCTCCTGTTTTTTATGCATCCAGAGTTTGCCAGATTTGATTCACCTTGTACAGAAGTACATGCAAATTTTTAGTGCTAGTTTAGTGGGGGCTGGGAGGGAAGTCTAAAAAGTGCTGGTTTACTGTTTGTCCTCAAATTTCAGAGGACAAACTATGGACATGCTATTTGCTGTATACTGGCATAGAAGTAGACATAGCACGTATGAATGTCAGCTCTGTGTTTTGTGACAGTTTCATAGGATATTTAAAAAGCAGTAAGGGAAAGCTCATTTACTTGTGTGTTGTTTTCTGCCCCACAGTTTGCACACTTTTTTCTTCCACAAAATGCTACAGTAGGCCCACAGAGCTCATGTGGTAAAGATAACACATCTCATCCACTGCTGGTATTGGAATTTGGAGCAGGACATTCATTAAGTCTGAACTTCTCAGAAGATGCAGACAAGTACCAAGTTGAAGAGCTAGTTTTCCACTACAATCTCTCAGATGCAACTTTATTCCATAACTCAACTGCAGGTAAATCGAAAACTTCCTGTTCTTATTGTGTAACCCTTCCAGATGTAATTCTGACTTGTTTCTGTAAATACTTTTGTATACTAATGCAATGTAATCTTTTTATAGGAGTGAAGAGAGTATCATATAGAACTATTTTTCAGGCACAAATGGGCACAAAATACAGATGCATCAGCTCCAAGCAAGTCAATATGAAGAACGTGAATGTTACTTTTAGCAATGTTACTTCGGAAGCCTATCTCACAAATGGCACTCTCAGTATAAACAGTAGGTATCTTGTAGCAGAAAATGTACTTGATGAACTAATATTTCCAGTAATAGATTATTTTTAATTCCTGACTCATCATTTTTAGGCAGGTACAAACTGGATCTAAAGCTCTCATAGCAGCCTCTTTTGAAATGAGGGGACCTGCTTCAGGTTTTATCTGTAGGGTTGTCAGCATCCATGACTTGCACTGTGTTCCCATGGGTTTTATACAGGTATTGTGGAACATTCCTCCTGTTCATGAGTATTTATGGGTTGTAAATGGGTGCTGCAGTAGGTCAGCTGGGCATATGGCCAAAATCCTTGTTTAAGAAGTATTTGATAACTTCCAAGTCTTATATCTCTACCAAAGTGATTGGAACTATTTACTGTGTGCTCTGGGGAAAATGAGTGGTATAATGGCAGACAATAGAGAACTGGCTTATAGGGAACAGATCTGTATGAGTTCCTTACAGGAGGCTTTATGTGAGCTGCAACAGTGATGTTTTTTCTGTCTTGATCACAAAGCGACTTTGTCCTGATTGCTTGTATTGAAAAGCATTTTGTAATTTCACTGCTATAATAATTAGAAGACAAGCTACTTCATGGAATGCCCAAGTCCTTTGTTTTTGTGGCAACACTCTTCAAACCTGAGCCATATAAACTGATCACCTGTGCTGTTGTCATAAGCAGTGACAAGTCTTTGCTTTTGGGGCAAGCAGAAAGCCTTTATCTTCTGTTGAAAGTGTAGAACTTCTCTTATGCTGCTAATCCAACTTACGTACCTGTTAAATTGCAATGAATTTTAAGAGCTAGGGTAGTCAGTGCTCACTTGGAATGGATGCATTAAACAGGTGGCTTCTGTTCAATGCATCCATACATTGAACAGGAGTATATGCCACATCTCTGAAAAATACCTTGCCTGATGTATGATAATAATGGCATTGACTTATTTCATGGCTGCCTCACATGACTGGCTCGGATTTCAGTGTGTATCCTGTCTTGATCAAATCTTTTCCATTCAGTGAGCTGGTTTGCAGCAAAGATGTGGACCTACATTTTTCATTAAAAAAAATTAGACCTGATTTCTGTCACTCCAGTCTTCAGAACTAGCTCATTTTTGACTTTATATCTTGATCCAGTTATCACATCAGATAAACATAAGTGATCAGTTATCAAGCTTGAACATAAGCCATTATACTGGGAAGAGCTGGTTTACTGATCTACAAAACTTCAGTAAAATCTCCCTACTGTGTAATACTTTCCTTTCAAGCTAGCCTGTTACTGTTCTTGCATAGTCCTTTGGTCAAAAAAAAAAATCAATATTGCATTATTTTTGGAGGGTGCTTTTTATGCCACACAAGTTTGTCAGCATTTTACTTTATTTTCTAATCCCTATACTTCTGGTTTAGATTAATATAAATGCTTTAATTTGCCATGATCACTTCTGCATGTTTGGTTTTCTCTATCCTGAGGTATTGCTGTCTTCATGAAACCGTTGATCCTCAGAAGAAAACATTTTCTGTAATGCTGGGATAGACATTAGTCTGAGTTCAGCTATTTGCTTTGGGTTGGTTTGTTTGTTTGTTTCCACATTCCTGTTACCTGTAGTGCCATGCAGTTTTTTCTTTATCGTTCCTAAGTTTTTATTACTGTCTTAGGTCTGCCCCCAGATATTTTTTTTCATTCCCATTGGACACTGAGCTCATTCTTGTGGGTGGTTGGAGGTTTTTTTAATTATTCTTCAGATAGCTGAAGAATTCTCGCGTTGTCTTTTTTTTTTTTTTTTTTTGTTTTTGAATCTTTTTGACCCTGAAATCACATTGTTCTTTGAGATCAGTTCATTCTTTCCGTTCTTGTGGGCTTGAGGCTTTGCCTGTCCTTGTGGTAGCTGGTTATTGATAAACTTTGGATCTGGTTTTCTCCCTCACCTCCCCTCTCCCCAGTCCCAGCAACTCTTTCACTATAGGATATTTCTGCTGGTGATTTGGGCAGAAAGGAAGGGAAGGGATGAAGAGTCAGTATTTGGTGTATCTGCATCACTAGAAGTGGTAACTTCTCTCAGCGTACCTAGAAGTTAGTGGCTGAGGTTATGGTAATGATTATCTGCAGCTCTGAAGAAAAGGAGGCTTTTGTTTTATGTGTGTTGGCAGTTTTGTCAGCTGCTTTCCTGTAACTGTCAGAGAAAGACATAAGAATTTATCTCGTCTTCAGATTTGTCTTGAAGAGTTACTATGAGCTATGCTGTAAATTGGTTCAGTAAAAACATTGTGTCAAGACTCCTCCCAGGGCAAACTTCTGCTCAAATTGGTTCAGTTGCTTCCATCTCTGCCAGCTTGAGTAAGAGGCTGTACATGTTGAGATCTTGCAGATGGAGGGGAAACTCTCCATTGAGATACCAAGTGATGCTGCTGTTGGGTTTATTTGTTAAGAAATGATCACATTTTGGGACCTGACCAGTATCAGTCTACAGAAGAAGGGGTCACTCATCCATTCATCCACCTTCCCTTTGCTCTGACTTTCCATGAATGGAGTAGAAATAGGAAAGCGTGCGGTGCTGGAGTCTGTGTGACTTTAGGTGTGATTAGAGTTCCTTGTTCTGAGCCATGATTGAAAGTTCAGTTGATGTTTAAGTGTAGAGGCTGTTTAATCTTAGATATCTGCGAGGATTAAATTTTATGATTTAATCTGCCTTTTGAGTCAGAATTGACTGCTGCTGCAGTTTGTTATCCTTACAAGGCTGCAAGCTGTTATCCCTGACATGGAGAGATGACCTTCACTTAGAGCATGGAAGACTCTACTACAGTAACGTGTTTGCTCTGACCTTTGGTTTTGGCTTAGATGTTCAACGCAGGAGCCTCGCTGGCTCCCAGATCAAGTTAAGATCTTGCTGCCAGGTGTTTCTGAGTACTCTGGCAAATAAATCTGAGTCACTGTTCCTTCTGTCTTTTGCTTTGGAGTTGCTGCTGAACTGGATGAAAAGAAAAGGCTGTCTTGCACATCCATACTCAGCCTTGTAGCCCCCTGGTGTGTAGCTGCTAATGAAGGACAAAAGGGGGGATTGACTTGAAAGGTTATAGTAAACATTTGCTATCAGAAGCATTGTCAGGTCCAGTAGCATCTTAATATTACAGTGAATACTGCCAAAAAACGTCCTCACAACCTGGTAATGTAACTGAGGGAGAGAGAGGAAGGAGAACATATCTCCTAGGAGACCACTTTAAACAGTGGGCAGGAGAACTGTTTTGCTTCTGGTGTGCAAGTGCCTAGAGTGTCTGAGGCGTAGTCATTCTAGTCTTGCTGTGGACATACAGCAGGAACACTGGCTCTGTCAGCATAGCACTGTGTTATTTATCCTGACTTGATGGCAAAGTGAAATGGCAGACATGAATGAAAGCAGATGCAGTCACTGTGAACTTCTGTAAATAACAGTAGAGGTGTCACTTTCACATGCCAGGCTTTAAAAATGTCTCAAACTTTGTAACAAGAGTTCAAATAATGCTTTACCATCATATTTTTTGGCTTTTATTATCTTGTATTAGAATCAGCTGTTTGAAATCGTGTCCTCCTTTCCCTTGAGGATTAAAAAGGTAGAGCATCCCACAGCTTCATTTTTTTTTTTTTTTGTAATGACTGTTTTCCTTTCTCTCCAGAGACAGAATGTACTGAAGATATGGTCTCTACTACTGCTGTAGTGCCTACAACTCCTAAACAGACTACTAGCCAGGTTCCAACAACAACTAGCCCAATGCCAACAGTATCACCTTCAAATCCTGCAGTTGGTAAATACAATGTGACTGGTCCAAATGGAACCTGTGTACTTGCCTACATGGGGCTACAGCTTAATATCACCTATCTAAAAAAAGATGGAAAGGTATATATATTTTTTTCTTTCTTCAAAGCCTTCAGATTTGAAGACTTGGTAAATTATTATAGGCTAACTTTTGCTTTTAAAATCACAGTTCTTTGTAGTGTTCATCCATGATAGTACTCCATTTGAATTGCTTAACTTTGACTAGACTAGTGACAGTTCAAAAGGTTCTTTTCTACTGAAAGTGGCATTTTTTTTGTCCAGTAAGAGTGTTAGACTTGTCTGTTAGATCCAGTACATGTACATGGTTGTTCCACAGAAGCAGTCAAAAATTAT
>JAOEHY010047267.1:0-33667 GCA_025447955.1 Psilopsiagon aurifrons
CAGTTCTGGTGTCCTCAACATCAAAAGGACATGCAACTGTTGGAACAAGTCCAGAGGAGGGCCACGAGGATGATCAGAGGACTGAAGCACCTCCTGTATGAAGATAGGCTGAGAAAGTTGTGGCTGTTGAGCCTGGAGAAGAGAAGGCTGAATGGAGACCTCATAGCAGCCTTACGGTGTCTGAAGGTGGCCTATGGGGATGCTGGGGAGGGACTCTTCATTAGGGACTGTAGTGGTAGGACAAGTTGTAATGGGTTCAAACTTAAAGAGGCGATGTTTAGATTGGATATGAGGAAGAAATTCTTTACTGTGAGGGTGGTGAGGCACTGGAATGGTTTGCCCACGGAAGTTGTGAATTTTCCACCCCTGGTGGTGTTCAAGGCCAGGTTGGACATAGTCTTGGGTGATATGGTTTAGTGTGAGGTGTCCCTGCCCATGGCAGGGGGGTTGGAACTAGATGATCTAAAGGTCATTTTCAACCCTAACTCTTGTATGATTCTATGACTACATAACGAAGTTTTGTTTGTGCTTTTGTAAATATTGCATAAGTTCATGAACTGAGTCAGATTTTCACCTAAGAAAGACAAAGCCCACAGTAACAAGCCTAAAAGGAAAAATATTGGCTTGTTTATTTCTTCAACTTTAGCTCAAGGATCAAAGAATGTTCCTATTGATATATTTCACGAATACTGTCCATACTTGAAACACTCTATCTCTTTTTATTGAAGTGCACATCTCTGCATTATCAGAGTATATAACTAGCTGTTAGCTTCTGATTACAGAGAAAAAGTGCTAATATTCTTTCATGGGTTCTGAAATCCAACTTCCACCATGAAAAATATATGTATCCCTGGGTTTCCTCTTACAGACTAATCTGCTTTTATTCTTTTATTTTTCTTTTAGTTGACATTAAGCTTGATAAGAAATAATATTCAGATGATAATAATCCTTGGTTCTAATCAAGGAGTGTTAAGAAGGTCATAGATTAGTTTAATTTAAGCCCTTCAAGTTGAGAGATTATATGTGAAATTAAAGCTGTGGGCTACCTCTGTGTCCTAGTGTTTCATCTGCTCATTTTAGTTTCAATTTCCATCCCAGGCCTTTCTTCCCTGTGTGGGCAACAGATGTTCTTAATTCCTAGTAGACATCCCGAGTATATTAAAGATGGCTAAAACCACAAGTCCAATTATCTGCAATGAGAGCATGGAAAGCTTATACTCTCTGCATTTATTTCCTCCAAGTCCCTGCTGCAGCCAAAACTAGTTAGTCCATCTCTTCACCCTGGAGGTCTTTATGTCTTTGAAGCAAAGTGAGCTCTTCTGGTTTCTTAGATTAGCACTGAAGTGAAATCAAATTGCCTTATAGAAAAGGTGCATCACAGAAATAACTGCCGCTTTGTGACTTTTTGAGTTTCTTGTGCAGCTGTCCCTTGAGAAGATAGGTTCTTAAAGGAGTTGAATAAGCATTGTCCACATTTTCAATGTTGTTTTCATCCAACAATGGATGGAATTCGTTCATTTTTGGCTTTGGGCAATGTGGATCCACCTCTGAGGCTTACAAAGACTGATTATAAAGTCTGCTGTAGGAGGAAGCAGTTGCAGGATGTGCCTGTGAACTGTTGGCTGCATCATTGGCACAAAAGCATGGGTGAAATGAAACAATTTGGAGATGAAGAACTAAGCTACAGTAGGAGCTGAAGGCCCTGGATGCTGATCCTGCAACATCTGCCTTTTGCAGGTTTCTGTGGAATCCAAGACGGATGAAAGGGAAGGAGTTTCCTTATCTCACTGCTACTTTGGCAATGTAGTTCTGTTTCCAAAATTTCCTTCCTTTAATAAACACCCAGATAACCAAGCACAGCAGAATCTGTGAGACTAATAGTATTATCTTGAGTAATCACTTTCTGTGCATTTATCCTTTTCCTTTCCTTAGACTGCTGAGCTTCTACATCTTGTGGCATCTTTATTTGTTCACACAGATTTCTATGACATACATAATAAGCTAATGCTACATAGAGTTAGCAACCTAGCGGGTAAGTATTAATGGATAATGATGGCTCTTTTTCCTTCCTAGGAGAAAAGTACAAGAATAAAAATTAAAAATAAAAAATATGAGTAGTAAATTACCGCAGAATCATAGAATCACAAAATAGTTAGGGTTGGAAAAGACCTTAAGATTATCTAGTTCCAGTGCCCCTGCCATGAACAGGAAAACTTCATGTTGACTTCAATGCATCTCTAGCTTTGGGACTGCAGCCATACAGTGCTGTGCTGGTTCTGTTATTTGAGTTCCTAAAGGTCATTATTTGTTAACAAATGACTATATTACATATTTTTACATACTGGAAAAAAAAAAAATGCTGGAGGAATTTTCTATCAATGAAAATACTTCGGCCAGTTCTTCACGTTTCTTGCTGAAGTTCTTTAGCATATCTTTTCTTTGTGTGCTTTATTGAGAAACACCTGGGTTTCTTCTTGTACAAAATCTATTCCTGGTGGTTTTTCAGTATTTCCCAGTAAGCTGAATGGGTTTTTAAAAGAGAATTAACTTTTAACCACCTTATTTGTGGTCTCTGTAAAAGATGAAATCCAGTTACTCACTTTTTAACCACTGAGTAATTTTTAACAAATATTTTCTAGTGCTAACACCTGCTTGAATAGGGACTCACTTCCCCTGTCTGTTCATGCTACTGTGTTATGTGATTCATATGGCACATTATTACAAAATATAATGACTCTTACAAACTTTAGGATCCTTTTATGTCTACTATCACATGTAATCCAATCACATAGCAATCTATGTGACTTAAAATTAGTTAATAATACAGTCAGTGGCTCATGGTGTCATTTTAATTAATTGATTACATAAATTAAGGGTTTAGCTCCTCCTAACCACTTTTTTGAACTTGTAACCTTAGTACACCAAGGTGGCACACAATGTCTGGGCTGAAAATCATCTCCTACCACATCCAAAGGAAGAACTGCTTTGAAGGGAGTGAGTATATAAACCTGTTAGCAGAAGGGGCCCTTTGTAACCCAGAAGTCCTTTTACCTTGAACTTAAACTCTGATAGACATGATTTTCATTTACAGACATATAATTTCTCCCAGCAGGGAAGAGGTTAAAGTAAGTGGAAGCTCCTGAGGCAGCTCCTTAATTACTCTCTCATCAGTGAGAGAAATAAAACTGGTTATCAGACGCATTGCTCTCAAATTGTCAGGATGAATCCACGTCGTCTGTGTAATAACATGGAATAAAATTCCCAGCTGTATAGCTGCTCAGGACACTCTTTAGTAACTAGAAATCAATACTGGCAGGTGTGTCATTTACCTACATTCAGTTTCTTTTACATATGGGGGGGGGGTCATATTTCTTTTCACTAGGCAGCAATTATGAAAGTCTCTTCACTAAATGACATGTATTACCAGCATTTTGCATTGACCAACCTATTAGTTTTTTGGCAACACAGAAGAAAGTAATCTGTTACCTCCCAAAATGGATTGCAGTTGGAAGTGGGAAGTTCGTCAGGTGTTACTAATCTTTGAGGGAGGTTAACACAACCAGACGGAAACTGCCTGTCCTTTTAACAGTCATATGACATGCCTTGCTTTATTCATGTGTCAACAGGGCATCACTTCTAAGATTACCTTTTCCTCTCTCATTGACTGTTCTTTCTAGCAACTGGAAGATGTACATTTTTGAGGAGGAAGATCAGCCTATAATAAGATACATATTTGGAGCTAAAAAGGGCAAAGATTATTCTGAATAAACTTTATCTCTTTGGATTAGTATGGCTAGGATATATCAGGTAGAAATACAGCTAGTGCCACAGCTGACTTTCACTAGCTTCCTTGACTTTCAACCTGTTTCAGGTGTAGTAAGGGTATTGGATCAGTTTTCAAGATGAACCCAGAGCAAGACCCTTTTTTTTTTTTGTTGTTGACTTGAAGACTTGTGTTTTTAATTTGTAAAATGGCTTTTGTCCATTAACTTCCTAATCTCTTAATTTCATTTGACTATCTTCAATCTGTTGCACAGAGCAGGCGTCTTCGGCAGCTGTGGGGATCTGAAAGGAATATGTGCTTTTGAAGACAGGGGGGCATGTTAGCTGTTCAAAGATTATATTTTCTGGACAATCCCACCTAGATGCCCCGACTATAAAAGAGAATATAAGAGTAAAAATAATGTGTTTTATATATGTCTCTGGTAATATACCCTAACCATAACTGATTCACTTCCCAGTGTTCCTTTAAAAAGGGTGCTTCAACCTATACTGTATGTTTGGATTAATTTTTGCTACTCAAGACAGGTTAATATTATATGACTATGTAAAATGTTTGGCATCTTAGTCTTTGTTCTGTAATGTATTAGTATGGTTAGATTTCAGCAGTGGAACTCTGCCTTTACAGACACATCTATAGTTTCACTGTTACAAAGAAGTTTAATCAAATAACCTCTCTTAGAGCATGAAATTTAAGAGAAAGAAGGGGAGTGGTAGGGAATAACAGAAAGGATGAAATACAAGAAGCCATGCTGGTACTCCAAACTCATAGCAAAGAAGGAAATTAGACAAACAGCTTATATTACTATAGAGACAGGTAATCTGTCATCCACAATTGAGCTGTTTCCAGCATAAAGGACAGAGATAGAGGAACTAGAACTATTTTAGAAGCAAGAAAAGTTCAGTTCAAGCAGTAAGGTACTTCTAAGGAAATTGAAAGGAGCATTTACTTCAAAGTAGTGAGTCAGAAATAAAGGGGAGCATTCAGTCATGGTCAAAAAAATCAACAGATGTCCAAGAAGAAGCCAGGTCAAAGGCCTGAGGAGAGAATGGCATCTTTACTGATACACTTTTCAACTGATGTAAAAGAAGAAATTCCAATCAAGCAATCTCATGATTTTAAGCAAAAGTTGTAGCGGCTTTGATTTTAAAAAAGATTGCAATGGAGATACATGTGGCAAAATTTCAAATGTAATTTCAAATGGAGTAATAAAAGGAGTAATAAAGTTAATCCAGAACAAAGTATGCAACTGCAAAAAGGGTCCTCTCCAAATGCTAGTATCTCTTATTATAAGTCAGATTTTTCCAAAAGATTAATTACCTGTGTGACTCATCTCTATACCATTTATTTTTCTATCAGTTTCACTAGTATGCTATGTACAAACATAAAATGTCCTACTTTTACTTACCATTCCCTAGATAAAGGTAATACCTATAGGAGGAATGTTTCGTGGCTTTACAGGAAAGAAAAAACACATCAATATATGCATTGTGTGTTTTCCTGGAATTCTAGGTGTTTTCAGTGCTGAAATGCACCTTTTGTCATTTTGGATAACTTCAGTAACTGTTGTTATTGCGTTTTCACACCTATAGTCTAGGATGTAGTGTAGTATAGTATAGGATGGCTTGTGCACCTTTAAAATATTTTTCTGTCAAAATAAATCCTCAAGAAAACCAGCAGAGTCAGGCAAAAAATATCTTTGTTTCCCCCAGGATAGTTGCTATTCCGACAAAATCTGCATCTCTTGCTGGAAGCTTTTGCTACAGAAGTGCACGAGGTAAATGGTAGCAGAAAGCAGAGTAATGCTGTGAATGGACATAGAGCAGGTTGTAAGAAATAAGACTCGGGGAGGGCTGTTTGGGGAAGAGAAGGTTTTAGGGTGAATTTTCGCATTTTATTTATATGTGCCTGTAGTGCTGCTGCTGAATGTCAAGTACATACGGGACTAGATTTTTTTTCTTACTGACAACCCATGGATTCAACAAGAAAATTCAACATTTCAGGTAGATATGGATCCAGAAAGTAAATATTCTCAGCCATAAATTTCTTAGGTGAAAACTTGTTCTCAGTTATGAAGAAGAGATGTCAAAAAATCTATCATGCTGCAAAACCTGTATACCTCATTAGGTAGAGTAGGATGCTAATTGAAAAAACATCTAGATATTTCCAAGTAAAATACTAAAATCCTAATAACAAGTTTCTCCAGTGTTTGAAAGTTTATTTTATACCTTAACTTGGTGATAAATTTACAAATCAAAACCAACCAACTCACTACTCTGTTAGGAAAAAAATATAACAAATGGGTGAATCACATCTCGGTAGAAAAACCTTTATGAGATATTGACCATAATAAAGGAAGGCTGACTTCATGGCTTAGCATGAAAATCATTGGATTTATTACTTTCTTTCTAAGCTTGGATTTCTGAAAATCTGATCAAATAATTAAGTGGATTTTCTTCAAAGTTCCAGAAAGTTTTCCCTGTGGCCTCAGAGCAAGCATGAGGAACTTCAGCCTGAGGACAACTTCTTAAGAAACTTTTAAGTAGCTCAGAAAAGGATTTTAGCATAGAAGTGTAATCTCAACAGCAAGTTTAGTTTCACAGAACACAGGTTATAAAATTTGTGTTTTGATGATCCCAAAGTGCTTCCAAACCTTCAAAAGCCTGGGTAAAGAAGTTCTGTAAGAAATAATCTCTTTATGATATGTTACGCTTCAAAAGCACAAGATAGAGGAGGGAGGAAAAGTCATGATTTTATCACTGCCCACACTTCTTGCCATCAAAAGAATTGTAGGAGAGAGGTCCTGGTTCTAGAAGATGAGTAACTTACAGACTAGTGATATCACCCTCATGTCTGGGTCTTTATACCTGGGTGGGAAAGTCAAGTCCTGCTTTAAAATATGAACCTTTCATCATAGAGCCCAAAATGGTGTTGCGATGTGTCTCTCTATATTGCACAATTCCGTAGTCTATCATTTGAAGCACCAATTAAATGGCTCTTACTTCCTGTTCTTCTTTTACTTGTAATGAAAAATAAGTACAATCCTTATCCAGAGATGTGGAGAGTATGTAGCAGATTAGCTGTTACCTTTCCAAAGCACAATTTTAGTGTACTACGCATACTGTGCAGTGGTTTAAAGGGATCTGTAAATTTTACCCTGCCCTGTGAAACAGTAAAGAGCAGCCATAAGATCTTAAACCACTGTTTGTGACATGACTGAAGTCCCATGGATACGTTTTTGTTGCAAAATTGCTATTGCCATAATGTCAAAAGGAAAATAAATTTACTTACCAGTGTATATTAACAGAAGAACAAGGAAATTAACATAAAGTTTTTAGATATGTGAGAGGAAAATGAGAAAGAAGCAATAATAGTACTTTATTTGACTCAGAATGTAACTTCCTCAGTGGGATAATTATTCATGTTGGGATGCCAATATAACCGAGTAGAGTTTATGTAGGAGAGAAGAAAAGCTGAGACTTTGTGATAGCCCTCTCAGATAATACCACTATCAAAAGCATTCCTTTTAACACAAGAAATCTTGGTAATTTTGTTGGTTTAAGTTATAAAAATTGACTTGTACACAAGAAATGGTTGGAATACCTGCTAATAACCACTGCTCTTGCAATATTCTATCATGTTAAACCTCTAATTGTATGTAGTATTGGAACTAGTCACTGAGTTAGCTCAGTGTCAAACAATTAACACAGTCAAAGTCAAAGAACTAACTTGTCAAAGTCAAACAACTAACACAGGTAGGAATCTGTAACTTTTCACATGCACAGTCTGTATAAGAGAAATCAAGAGGAGACAAAATTCTGAACCTTGGTTTGCACACAAATGTCTAAAATATTACTGTAATCTTTGCCCATTTCATTGAATAATGGTAAATAGGATGAATAGATTGCTGGCAACCTTATAGAAAAGGTTCTACATCAGTGCAAAGTATTAATTATACTAATTCATGACACATGATTTCCAAAAGCCTAACAGATGAAAGCATTAAGACCATAAATCATTAATTTAATCTGATTATTTTCAGTCTTTTATTTACTTCCTGCTCAATTAAAAACTGTTGTTAATGAATCTTTCAAATGTACTATAATATTCTAGTATTCATTATCTACCCTCCTTCACCTAGGTAAAAATGTATCTTTCTTTTTTCTCCTCTCCATCCCTTTTTGGATTAGAGAGGAGCTTCTGAGTCATACCATATATTTTCAATTCTGAAAGTCGCTGATAGCAGTTTTCCCATCTGAAATGATGTACAGAGAATGAGATGGCAAAAATCCAGGAAGCGGTAGGAGCTCAGGAGAGCAATGTGCAAGTTTTACCTTAAGCCATACCCTGCATCTTTCTGTCTCTGCCATTTCCTACAGAAGTTACCTTCTTTCTCATCCATGGACAAAAATCATCTTTTACTTTAGTTTTATTTTTAGTAAAACTCAGAATTCTGCTGAGAAGCTTGCACTTTTTTCCATTTTTTGAAGAGTTTCAAATGAGTTGAGGTGTTATCCCAATATACCCAGAACTGGTAGCAATCATTAGAATGATTCTTCTTATGTGTTAGGTACAAATACGAAAACGTCTTCATCAGTATTTTTAATGAATATGATCCCATTCCTTATATTTACCTGCCATTTTTTTACCTTCAGAAAGGCTTTTCTTTTTCAAAGAAGAATTATTTCCCGTATCTTCAAAGCAGGAGAATAGCTACTTTTATTACTTCTCATTTTGCAATGTTTAACAAAAACAAAAAAAAATTGCTTGGCATTTTGCAAGCTGAAAGTAAACACATAAAACCAGATTTTCAGTTGGTGTACAAAGATATGTCTTCCTTTATCCTCATAGGAGCAGAGTCAGTCTCCATCAATCAGGTGTAAATCCAAGGCATGTAACTTGACTCAACTTAGAATTAGAACAGCGCAGATTGTCTTAGGACTTGGGTGATACTTCTTGCCTCAAACACCTTTTAGTGCTCAAGAGCACCAAAAGTCTTTTCTTACCTCAGATAATTTCCTTTTTGAACTCAAAATGCTTTTAAATATAATCATATATATCATCTCCACTTTGCAGGTGACATCCTGGAAGATAGCATGATTTGCCCAGAGTGTATTAGTGGACCTGTGGCAGAACTAGAAAAAGAATTTGATCGCTGCATTTTCTGTCAGTGGGTTATCAGGGAGGCTTTCACACTCCGTTATCCAATTTCTAGGTTTTAACTGTACTATCTTTTGAATTTTTGTTGACTTGCTATTTACAGACCACTTAAAATAGTAAATCAGATACAAGTGAGCAAAAACCTTCAAGCATTTAGGAGCCATTAGATACAGCCTACACCTTACTATATATAAGCCAGTAAAAGTAAACATAGTATACTTCCACGATTCATTTCAAATAGCGAGGGCTTTTCTAAAACACAAGATGAAATTACTTTTGCCCAACTTTTGCCTTAGACTAATCTATCCTTTAGATGGCTATTGCCTACCCTCTGGGTCATTGCTGTAGAGAGCTGTACTTCTAAAAGGTGTTTCTTACCGTGCCAAAGTAGGGCTATCAGTTAAAATGAGTGGGCTGCATTGATTCTGAAGATATCCTTCTCTTGTAGGGAACCTAGGCAATTAGGTGGCAGTAGATGCCTTTTAGATAGCTAATGCTGAGTTACATATAGTGAACCTCTGCCTGTAATGACAACTGTCATCTGTGGTAAATGTTCTGCCACAGAAGTCACTGCTATTGCCTGTGGTGCACTAATTCTGCCCTCAGTTACTTGCAGTGAGATGTTATGTTCTTGTAATTGCCTTCTTGTAAAAGCCAGAATGCTTAATCTGCATCAAATTCTTCTCTTATAATAACACTGTAATGACAATATCAACTCTTTCTGAAAGTGAGACAACCAGTGGCACATGTCTAAGAGGAGCATCTTCATTCCCAACTCATGCATGCTGAAGATACGTTTCTCTAACATTTTCCTTTAAGCTGCAGCAAAAGAATAATACCCTGCAGCCACTGCCTGTGGCCAGTTGAATCTTAACCTATGTGAGATCTCTGTGCTTATTTTAGTCTGCAGTGTCTGTCAGACCTGCTCCTCTTTCCATCTTAATGTGCATTGAAAGCTATCTTGGCATGTAACACTAACACAACAGATGGGACACAGTGCAACTTGGATGACCTCTATTTTCAGCATTTAAATAGCTAAGCTGATTTTACTACTCTAATATAAACTTCCAAGAACTTCTTACAGTGTAGGCCAAGGTAACAAGTGCCAGTTGCAATTCTTTAATTGTGATAGCTGAAGAGGTCAGTTTTCATGAGTCTCATGGGAATGAAAGATACTTCCATTGATTTTAATGAGAACCATAGGGATGAAATTCCTGGAAAACTTCTGTTTTCCTCTAAGACAAGAAAGCCAAAATAACATTGGTAATAGTGCATAAGGGCTTCATCAGCATGTGTTTCCAAAGTCATACTGTTGTTTTTCAGTATCTTTGAAAAGAGTCTGTGCACAAACAGGGCTTACAATATTGGGAGAAGAAAAACTGTGCCTAAAAATGGTCGATACACTTCATCTCACATCTATCATGTTTTTGGTGAATGTTTTCCTTTTGGTAACATTGTTTTCAATTCCAGATGGGCCCCCTTTTATCTTGTCATTTACCATCCGTTTAGGCTGGATTGTAACACCATTGGCTGCCACTACTAAATCTTTACAAGGGTAGGTTTTATTTTCCACCAGAAACTCCCTCGGGCAACTCAAAAATACCATCCCCTCAAGAAAAATAAACACTGTAAGTTTTAATATCTATTACAATGTGAAGATCAGACAGCAGTTGTTAAGCAACTGCAAAGGCCACTTGCCCTATGCACCTTGCTTTCTGACAGAGGGGTAAAGGTCTCATTAGCAATTTTTACCGTTATCAGCACTTTCTTTAAAGCTGATTATTAGTATGCTTTCTCATGTCTAATCTTCATTTTTCATACATGAATTTAGGTTCCATCATTCCAGCTCCTATCCCATTTGTCAGGCTGAAGTGTAGATTCATTTGATTCAACTCACACTTTGCCAAGCACTGCCAGGCTTTAAAATATTAACAAAAAGTGACATAAATCCATCGGCATATATTCAAAAATGTTCGATGCATTCTTTACCAATGTGCATTATTTATGGAATGCAACTACAAATGTTGTACATATAGTTGCAGATATAACCGTAACTGTGGTGTGATCTAATAGCATGGACATGGTAAAACTGGTTTTCCTTTACCAAATGTAAGCACATCATTTAATTCTGGTTCTAGATGTCTTAATTTGTTTTTCCATCATTTACAAAAAAAAAGGACGAAACAACTTTGTACAGTTAAATTATAAAAATGTTTTTCAGAGCAGTTATTATAGCAGGGAGGAAGAAATCTGTATTTTTACTTACTGATACGGTTCTCTGCAGCTTTTTCTGCACTGGCTTTTGTACTTGTTTTCATTCTTCCTGCTTGCCTTTTCCTTCAATAATATAATAGATAAAATCTATTAGATAATATGTATATGATAGATAAAATAGATATAGTACAATATAATAGATAAGAACTATAGATAAAGCTCTTGTGTATTCTTCTTCATATCCTATACTGTAATTATAGTATTTTTCTTGTAATATTGATTTAGGGGGAAAAATGCCCATCTGTGTTTCTGTTCATAAAGTAATGGAAATCTGAATCTTACAAGAGGGAGTTATTTAATCTTTATTGAAATAATTTGTAGAAGGCTTGTAGGAAAGAGAAATAAGAGTGTTGTGATTTGAAACTCTACTTCTGTTTTGTAAGAAACTTTATTATAAAGAGTATATTTTGTATTATATAAATAATCATCTTCTAGTTCTTGTAATCAAATTAAATACCATGTTTGTATCTCATCCTGCAGCACTGTCATACTTGCATGATAATTATAATTATTACTTTTTCATCTCAATGTCTAAGAGAGCCTTTCTTTGTGTTGGAAGACATTTAGGGCAGAAATTTCTTAAATTCTTCTCATAGGATGTATGAGATCCTGCACTTAGAAGGAGAGCAGAATAATTGCAATTGAAGATGCAGGTGTCTGTAAAGTGAAAAAAAAGAAATGTGGTGTTGAAAAATTTTATGTGCTGAAAATTATTGACATGAAATGCAAGAAAGACCATCAAGGATGGTAAATCATCAGATCATATTCTCTAAATATTCTTTAATCTGATTTCTCTTTCCAGCGTGATTTCTGATCTGTGAACTCCAGAAACTTTCAAACTCTATATCAACGAGCTATTTGAAAAGTAATTCCAGAATTGCATTCCTGTAATCATCACAAATCTCCTAAATGCCATTTTGAAAATCTTACTACAATGTGGAGCTCTTTTTTTCCTCCCAGGCACTTAACCTCAAATGCATCTGTAAAATGTTATTGTACCATTCTCAAACATCCCAGCCTTCTCAGAAACTCTTTGCACTCGTGCAGTTCATGTTGCTCTTTTGCTCTTTTTATTTTATGCTAAGAAATTATGTTGTTTCATCAGATTATGACTATTGATTTTTTTTTTCCTTCAACTTTTTTGAATACTTCTGTGTCTCGGATGCTTTATCTCTGATCTGGTCTTTTTAGTTTTTAAATTGATTACACAAGTATGACTCCTATGATAGATTATCATCTGCACTTGTAACCTGTCAGAGTTGTCATAATTCCTTATGATTGATCAGGCAATATAATTTCCATTTCTGCTTAATCTTCTCTGTGCTCTGCAGTTTCTTGGTCTGATGGACATTGACATAATCCATGTTCCTTTGGCAATTCCTTGGAGAGCTAAGTCCAAGCCTTTCGGCCTCATGGGTATATCTACTTTTCTGAATAAAAAAGGATCAGAGAGTTGATGAAAAGCTGAGATCATTCAGTGGAATTCTCTTGTTTAACAATGTAGACATAACCTAACATCTTTCTCTTAAAACAACCATTTATATCCCTTTTTACATGAGTGAATTACATTTTAAAGACAAGAAGGATCTATTGGGAACACATGTATAATCTAAAGGGACAGAGAGACAATGTTTAATCATTTGTGGAAATCGCTTTGCGCCTGGAGACTCTTGTGAGACTGTCTTACTTGAAAATAAAGGCTCCTTTCCAGAATACTATTTGTAGAAGTCTGCACAGGCAGAATGATAATGGCAGTAGCAAGTGGTACTTTATCTGAATGGCTTTTTTTCCACCTCATTTTTTGGCTGTGTGGTTTCAGCCATTTTACAACATACTGACATATGTTTTGTAATGTCAGTGCTCTGAAAAATCTCAGGAATTCCCCAAATGCCTGAGAAGCTCCATCTCTCAGGTAGTTCATGATAATTGTTTGATAAATATATGTGCATCTACAGTGTGTGGCTAAGTCTAAAAAATGGCAGGATGCTGCAGCAAAATGACAGTTTTGTGAAAAATCAGTAGAAATCTTCAATGAACAGGGCTCTCCGTTGAAAAACATGACAGCTCATTACATTTAGTTGGCGATGTCAGATGTTCATCTACGCACTAAGAGAATAGCCTTGATAATAAAGAGAAAAGCTTGTAGGTGGCAGGTAAAAATAGTGGGTTTATTTTCATGGTAACAGGTTAAGTCATTCTGAAGCTGATGCAATGAATCCATACAGTAGAACATTCTTCCCAGCCCACTGAACAACTCTGTATCAGGGATGTTAAATACAGAAATGCATACTGTATAATTAATTATCCCTAGAGAACCTGGAACTAGTAAGAAGCTGTGTGAAACGTCTCATGTGAATGGTTTCCTAGTAAGAAATTCAGTTTTAGGTCAACATAAACTATTTGTGAGCATTTACTGAATTTGGCCAACAGAAATATACTTGGTGTCAACCTGAGGCAATTTTTTTTGTGATTATTTTTCATGGCAGCTCTATTTTTTGGCATGTATTTCACATACAGATAGTCTGTCTGGCACAGTTGCTGTATTTTTATTCTCTTCTTATGAATCTGTCATATATGTTTATAATAAATCTCAACCCTCAACCATGTATATATTCTGCTTAACTAACAATAACAATCTGGATGAGTGATGCAAGGATAAATTAATGTATTAATAATATCTTTTGAAACTGTGTGGGAAGTCTTACATATTTCAGAAACTTGGTTGTGTTTCCTGCAGTAGTATAATATAAAGCATAATACCCTGACTAATTACTGCTATAACTATATTTCTCAATCCCCCTCATTTTTTGTTTAGTTAATATTCATTTCCTTCCTTAAGCTGAAATATGAAATTGCCAAGGTTTTCTTGTGAGCAGCTGCACTGTAAGAACCCCCAGACTTTTCTGGAAAGATGAAAATTATTAGCTATGATTTTAATGGAAAATAGCATATAGATATTAAAGAAAATAAATTTGATCTAAACACCGTATTTAATACATACAGTAGAAGGGTAAAAAATAACAGGATGATATGATCTTGGTTATTTCTTGATCTAAACAGATGTTTGGTGAGATTCAGTCATCCATAGGCAAAAAAAAAAAATCCTAAACATTATAAGGAAGCCATATATTGTTTTTATTTTTATTTGACCGTCAAAGGACTTGATACATGACCTATAATTCAAGATGGAAAGGAAATGCTGTAAAAATGGATTTTACTTATGTTAAAGGTATAGGTTACCTTTAGTTAAAAAAGATAATGTTATAGTAGATCAGAAAAAGTATATATGCTAGCATTTCCTAACTCTGTAGCGATTTAATACAAGAACATATACTGTAGACATAAAGAGTTATGCAAAATTATAAATGAACAGGTGGGATCACTTTGATTTTCCAGAGCTAGAATTTTTTTGCTTTAGAAATTTTAGCTGATTTAGCCTGAGTTTTACCAAAGAATGACTGTGTTCTATTTAAAATTCCATTTGAAGGTGGCTCTGGATTATATGTAATTGTCTGTATTTGGGTTCAGAACAAAGCCTTCTCTTGGTTTCTCACTGAATCTTAAAGGTTAGTTAGTGTTAAAACTTTGCTACACAAGCAGCAAGTCTAAGTGCTTTGTAGCCTGGTTGGTTGGGCATTGCCTGCAGATGTTAGAGTTGTGGGTTTGTGCACCTTCAGGTAAAGAACAGAAATAGTCCTGTATATCTAAAAACAGAGTAATTGTACAAAAGTGGGAATTCCTGATTCAAAATCAAGGAGACACCCTTGTTGTTGGGAAGGTGGAATGAGAAAGGACATACATTCTTACCTCCTGGAAAATATAAGCTGTAATGCTTTGGTAAACAGATTTTTTCCATGGTTCACTCATTTTTCCTCCTAGACCAAAACCAGGTTGAGATTCTGTAGTTTCTTAAAACGTGCTCTGAGATCTTGAAGCCAGTTTTCACCTCCAGTGCTGACTGTTTCTTTTGCTGCAGAAAGCAATAATGGCTTAGCTAAGATCTGAGAGCCTAAGTAAGAGTATTTTCCCAGATTTTGTTAAATAAATTGAGAAAAAAAAGTAGCTTTTGGCTTCACAAGTTATTCAGCTACAGCAACTGAGCTTCGAATTTGCAGTATCATAGGTGAAAGCTGAGCCCTCCCTGCTCCTCCCTTCCAAACTTACATTGCCCTTCACAACCACCTGATACGTTGAACTAACTTGTCAAAAACAGCATAGCAGCAAAAAGCTCTTACACTTTTTGTCTCTGGTTTGCCTTTGTCAATACTTGGGGGTATTCATTACAGGAAAAAGATAAATTCCTTGTAAAGCAGTGTTGAGACATCACTGATAAGTTAAAATTATCTCCAAATTTAGTCCAGTTAATTATACATTACGTACATTTTTACAGTGTTCTTGAAGTTTTAGCTTGTTAGAGAAGAAATCTGCTTGATAGCAGCAGCTGTGCTATCAGTGAATCTTGAGGAAGGTGATTATCCTAGTTGATTTGAAAGCAGCCTGTGTGCCAGCAATCTAGAGGAGAACCTCTAGTCCTACAGATCCTCACAAATTGTTCTCAAGTTTGATAGAATAGTTATAATTTCAGTTGGGTAGGAATTCTTTTTTAATTGGTTTATTCACTGTATAAATGAAAGAGTTTCCCTCAGAATATGTGTGGGGAAAATAAGAGTTTGCATAGTTATTTAAAGAATAAAGAGTTTCTATTCTGCCAAGTAAATGCTAGACAGTTTATCTACAGCAGACTCTCTGGGTGCTGCGTCAAGCTTGTGGTATTAGTGTTTCTTCTGCCTTCACCCATGTTTAGTGTGCTTTATGAAGGCTTGTAGTGTGATATATTAGCTTTTGTATGGAAAGCAAGCCCTTTATGCTCATTAGATTGGTTTTGTGAGTTTTGCTTTTCTCCACTTACAATCAACATGATTGGAAATGACTCTTAAGTTCATCAAATCCAACCATTCCCCAGAACTGCCAAGGCCACCTTTTGCCTTTGTAATGGTCACCTTGCATATACCAAGATGAATATATAAAGAACTGGAAAGTAGAGAGTGCTGTCCCTTGACAAATAGAGCCATTAATTAACCAAAGAAGAAAAGACATACTTCCCTGTAGGCCATTTGGGAATACAAGTGTATAGCTCAAATAGGAGAAACAGCTCTTTAAAGCCAAGGAGTGATACTGAAAAATGCTTCAAAATACTTTGGAACCTTTCATGCCAACAATGTAAGCTTGCACTGGCATATTTGAGCATCTTTTCTTAATTCAAGTTTCCACAGTGCTCCTTAAGAGACAGATCTGTCACTTGTGCACCCTCAGCAGCATATTTGGCATTTACCTGAAGGCTGAAGAGTAGGCTTCAATTCCACTGCATATATCCACAGTAAGAACATGAGTTCAGTCCAGTATGCCTAATTATGCCAGTATAGATGAATGCAGTATCTGCTCTATTTCATACTCCAGGTTTTTCAAGAGAAGATTTATTCTTAGCTGTAATGTTTGAATGTGTCAAATGTCAGCTAGAGTGATAAATGTTAGTTTGAGTGCCTGTTGTTTGAATTTGTGTTCCTTCAGCCTATATAGATGAAACTAGCATTTCTCGGCCTGTTGAAACCATGTAGGCATTTTTTCAGCCTACCATAAATCATGTGAATTCAAGTAGAACATTGAGACTTTCAACTTGACTGTGTTTGCGTTTAAGCCGTTCTCTTGAAATGAGATCGAGATATTAAATGTAAATCACCTCTGTGCTCCATTCTCATATTGAATGCTTGCCTAAACTGGAAATAACACCACATGAAAATCAGCTGTTCTTCTGTGGACTTCTGAAATGTGCTTAAGATCAGCTTTACTCACCAGTGTTTTCTCAACATATGTTCTATTCAAATATCCTCAGCTCAAGCCCGTTTGCCATTATTTATATTGGGGTTTAACTGCCAGGAAAAGAAAATTTAGGAATTTTGGCCCCAATTAATACACTGAAAAATATTTTTTCTTTGAATTTTTCAGAATAGGAATCCTGAAAACTACAAGAGTATCTGTATCTGTGTGATGTTTGGATTTTTTGTACTTTTAACAGAACAGGTGAACATTCACTGCAGCATTTTAGAATGGTTTGGGTTTGAAAGGACCTGAAGATCAGCTGTTTCCAACCCGCCTGCCAAAGGCAGGGACCTTCCATTAGATCAGGTCATTCAAGGCCCTCTCCAGCCTGGCCTTTTCTGTCCAAGCTATTCACTACCAAATTTGGGTGTCACTCTCATCTTACTGCGTAATTCTGCAATAGTTTGCTTAGTTTCTTGAAGTGTTTCTTTAAGCTACAGAGTAATGTCAGGGTAATAGGTAGCAGGTAATAATATTGCAGACTGTTTAACTGTCCTGCAGAAAAGGTTGTTTCTCAGATGGGAACTGCCTGGGGTAGGTTTCCATTGACTCAGAAATGGAATTGATTTCCTTCTGTATAGTCAAATACATATTTTCAGTAGCTATTACCCTGAAGCTACTGAGCTTTTTTCTGCTGTCATTCACACTGATGTCAATCAGAATCAATTCTGCTGAAGCTAGACCATATAATAACAAATATATAGAAAGAAAAGAATTAATTTAATAGCAATTTCTAATTTTGTTAAAAGACACAATGAAAAGTAGTATTAAAAGCTTTTATGTCTGAAAAGTTACAACACGTTTCCATTTGGGAATTGCTGTCTGTGGGGCAAAACCGCACTACATGCTTGGTTCAGCCACACAGTCAGACCACTCATGGTATTTCCACCCCTGCCCCTTTAGCTGTCAGAGGGCTGTCATCATGGCAGCTGTCAAAGCATTTAAAAAGCTAAATAAAAATTGTAATGAAAAGTAAGTGTTTAATAATGATGATAATTAAACAAAAAATAAAAGCATGAGCTTTCTGACAGTGCATAGAGCAGCAGAAGCAAGAAATACCTCACTCTTCGTCTTATTGTTATTCTGGCTTCATTCTCATGCAGTTTTTTCCTGTTCAATATCAGTTTATAAAACCATGTTACATGTTCGCTGACCCCCAATAACCAAACAAATCCCAATGATCAGCTAGATGAATAAATTCCAGTCTGTAGTTGTATAAATAAATGCTGATGGCTGTTCAGTGAATTCATAATGAATTAACCATTAAAAAGATGTGGGTTACAAGAATAAAAGTATATATGAATGATGTATTCATGTAATACATAACTTGATATCTGGTAGCAATGATATATACCATTTTTTGATAGGGACTACAACACATTCTTTGGTCAGCCTCTTGTGTCTTCTTGATGCCTATGAAAGAAAAGCTTCTGTGGTCAATTGCTGCAATTAGAAAATCCTTTTTTATTTGGCTCCTCTTATACATGGACTGGCACTACAAAGACTTCTACAGAGTCCTGTAAACGTTTCTGGAATGTCATTGTACATACAGTGAAGAGGAAACAGAGCAATGTTTACTACCATTTGTGTATCACTGGTGGATTGATTGTGGAGTTCATTTCTACCTTAGTTTGTCAAAGCTGCAATTTATTGACCAAAGAGTGTGTCATATGAGCCAAGGCTGTTGTAAATCACTGAAGCTTTGCTGAAATGGAGCAAAGCTGCTGTACATCAGATGGGGATCTTCAGCTTCATCTCATTGAATGGAATGAATGAAAAAGCTTGGACTTTATGTTAGGGTTGGTGAGTTTTGTATTTCTACTTGAAAACTATGTTATTCAATGAAACGTTGAATGTGATCTGCAGTTCTTTATTGTGTAAGTGCTTAATCATTTCTGTTTATAGCTGCACTTGAACCCCCTCTGTCTCTTACTTTCACACACAGAATTTAAAGATTTTATATTTAAAATTTACTAACATTTCATGTGTTCAGGCCTTCTGTTTGTGTTTCTCACTGTGAGAACAGGGACTGGTTTTCAAATAAGTAGAACTGAGTTACCACAGTCCATTTTAAATAACACAAGTAGCCATCAAAACCTTTATCATTATATTTGCATTATTCAAGTAGCCTAAGATACTACAAACATCTGAGTAGAGACAGCAATAATCATGCATTAAGCCTGTTCTGAACATAACTTGTCAGAGAAAGGAAAATCCTTCAAAGATATGTTTTGATAGTTTTTTATCTTTTGGTCTTCCAAGTGCATAAATATACCGTAAGAGCCTGGGTAATATGTGGAAATCTAATTTACAAGATGAATTGTTTAGACTCAACCAATAATCCTCTTCAGTAGCACTTCAAGCACAGAAATGCACATGCAAAAAAAGATGGTGTGAAAGGATGTCAAATCTTCTTTTAGCTAAATGTCACCTACACTGATGTGTGAAGCTTCTCAATAGATCCTATTATAAGAGTGGCTTGGTTTGTGTTTTTTAAGGTGCTAAAGTTCTGTGAATTTACTATAAGAATGTAGATAGATCTAATGGCAAATAGCCTTACTGCTGTGCAGTGGAAAAATGTTTTTTTCTCTTTTCTCTTTACTCATAAAGTCTAATAGCTCAGATTCAGATTTTAGCCAACAGTGAGTCTGCAAAGGAGAAATATGCAGATGAAAGAAAAATGGGGGTTTGTTAGGTTTCTCAGGCTTTTTTTTCTTGCTGTCATAACTCAATCTCTTAATATGTGTTTGAATGGGTCCTGAATGCAGATTAGTGCACACTCGTTGCAGTTGTTCTGGTAAATCTGACCTCGTCACACACTATTGCTATTTGTTTCCCCTAATTTAATGTTTCATATACAGGAATAGAAATCCATACAACTGGTATCAATGTAGACTGGTGAGACTAAGTGAAACAAACATCTGTCAGGAATAGTTTAAGCGCAGCTGATCCTGCCTTCTGACAGGAGCATCATCTGTCAAATTTTTTGGCTCAAATTCAATGACTCATAGTAATATTGTATTAATATTGGTTTAGTGAACTGGATGTTTCTGTGGTATCCAGTCTCCTGACAAAACTAATCAAACTTAGCCAGAATGTTCTCTACATTAGAAGAAACTTGTTTTGCCTACTGCTAAAGACGGACATAGGGAAGCATTATTCCCCATCTAATAGGCAATCTGTGGGTTAATAAAGAAAAGTTAGCATCCATCACTTTATCTGGACATATTCATGGGTGCAGTTACTGCTTCTCAAAAGAACATGGCAAGGGCCTGAGGGGAGACTTAATAATGCTCTAATTTGTTACTGTATGTGTCTTTTCGTTTCCTATGTTCACTTTTTTTCCTGTTTAAGGAAATCCCAGAAATCATTTAATCTGAAGGTGGTGGAAAACTGAATGATGACCTCTAATGTTACAGCTTCCCAGTCAACACTGAGGAAAAAAATCTACTCCCATAATTCATTCATTCACTTGTGACTGATTATAAAGGTGATTTACAGAAGGAGATCTTACAGGAACAAGAAACCAAAGTACCAGAGCAACTGCTCAGCCCAACCTGCCATTTCACATGTCCAGTGTGATACTAAAAGTGTTAGTATCAACATGCTATGAAGGCTAGGAATCCCTACGAAAGCCTACTAAAACATTTTACTCCAAACCTGTCTTCTTGTAACCAGCCTCAGAAGCACAGTAACTCTCCTGCTGCCCAGTTAAAGGTTTTTCCGATATGTGACTCTTGCTATGGTTTTGTGGGAAGGAGTAATCTTTTATTAAACAAGCAGCTCTGTAAACGCTAGAAATTATGATTCCTGGTTTCTCAGAGATTTTCATTTTGTGGTAAAGTGTCAGATCCACCTGAAGCTTTTCACACAGAATTTAGGAAGTCTCTCACCTGCTCAGATGGCCTCAGTGCAACCCGTCAGGTAAGCTCATTCCCCTCCCCAGTGAGAGGCTGACAAGGCTCATGCCCTCAGAACAGTTGCTTGTTTTCATTGAAATTTTAGGAATTTGATTTTCACTGAGATTTATCTGTTGCTTTGAATTAAATTAATCAAAAGCTTTAAAAATGTCATTGAAATTGACTTGTGGAAAGACTCTGCAGCTTTATCATGGACCTGCTGGCCACAGACTTTAAACTACCAGTTTTAAAGGAGCCCAAAAGCATACTGATGCTGCCATTAAATATAATAGCAGATGCAGTGGACTAATACTGATCTCTGCATGCCAAGAGGCCCATAAATCAAAGCACAGTGAATTAAAGATCTCTGTCTGCAGTTCCATTTGGAGTTTAATGTCAGTTTTGATTTCTTAGATATATGTTTGTTCCCATTTAATTTTTGATGCTGAAAGTCATATGAAGAGCTCTTGATATAAAGCCTCATTATTAAAAGAATTTGTGTGTGAGCTGCATTCATATGAAAATTAGTTGTTTTTTTGGAGGAAAGAAAAGCACTCTAATACACCAGGAATAATTTGGGGTTTGTTCAAATGGTTTTGGATATTTGAGCTAATGATGATCCTTTGAGAAGGTAATCAGCTTTCATGCACAGAACTGCAGATGTGTGAGAACTGGATAAAATGTAAGACTGAGTCAGAATGTAACAGGTCTTAATCAAATAAACAGTATGATTGAGTTTATAACTCAGATGAAAATGTCAACATTTTTATTAGTACTGTAACAAAACCAAAATTCCTTTTTTTGTATATTCCCCCTTCAGAGCAGGAGAAAGAACTAGATATAAGTGCATTATTTTCTTGCTTCATTGTTCTTTACTTACCTGTTAGAACAGATCAGGATGTAAGGTTTCTCAGTGCCATCTCTTTTGTCCACATCTTTTTAACAGATGTAAGAGAAATCACATGCTATGTAGATGAGGTAGTTCAGGCTAAAACTCTGCTAAGGATTAAGTTTACAATTGAAAAAGGTGAAAAATGTACTCAAGTGCTCAGGTCTGTGGTTAGGTTCCTGGTATAAATGCTGTTAAACACCTCTATGTAAGTCGTCTTCCTGTTTCTGGTCATACTGAAAGTGTACCACTAAAAACGGTAGGACAGAAAGGGAGGAGTAAGGTAACTGACTAGTTTTTTATAATACAGAAATGATAAATTACCTCCTATAGCCACATACTTTTTTTTCTGCTAAATACCCTAGGTCTTTATTTCTTGGTATCAGATGCTCACATTGTAAAAATAATCGCCATAAATATGGTTTTTCCTATAGAAAATGGGGTATATTAGCAGGAAAAAAAGGCTACTGAACAGAGGAATAAACTAAATGATATTTCAAGCCAATATGAGCTCTGCAGTCCAAGGTTAAAGCATACTGACAGAAGGAATAAAAAAGGGAATATCTCGTTCTGTTGCCTTGCCTACACATTCTGGTTCTGGGCAAATGACATCATTTTGCATTACTGTTGAAACAGTAATAAATTATTGTAAAAACATTTTGTAGACTATTATTTCATGAAAATTGGATACATATAAAATCAGTCTTCCTCTGAATGTGACTTTGTAAGCCTTTAAAATATTACTCCAAGTAAAAATCTCTTCATGTACCCCTATGAAGGCAATCATAGTATTTTGCAATGTTTTGTTTGTGAGCAAGGAACGAATAAGTCTTTATTTCTTAAAAAAAAATGTATAAATAATAATAAAAATGTGTATTCTACATGCACTTTACCATGATAATGTCAGATTTCTTTGACAGTAGCAATCTTCTTTCTTGTGCAATACCTGCAGTTTTTCTTCCAGTCTCTGTGAAGGTGTATCACATTTCTACTTTTGTAATGTCTCCAGTTTCCAACTATGCTCCTATTCTTTCATCCTCATTAATTTTCTCATCTTGTCTTCAAAGCTTCCATCCATGTTTCCTATCTCTGTTTCCTTTCATGGCTGGAAAAATGCATCATGAGCTGTACCTGAATAAATGATCATGCTGACCAATGCTTCCAGCCTGTCAAGTAGTCCAAATAAAGTAAAAATCTGAATTCACCCTCAGGAGGGATATTCATCTTGACACAGATATGGACTTTCATATAATTTAGGGGATGACCAGCACACTGGTCACAAATCTTAACCTTGCCTCAAACGCAGGGTCATGGATAAAGCACAAGCACTAGAGGTACATTTCCCCTTAATGGTAATAAATAATATTTACGTAGATAGCAATGCAGGATAGCCGACTGACTAGTTCCAGATACTCAGATTTCAGTTTTTTCGTGTGAACAAGTTGCTACTGTTGTATGCTTATAATGAATTTAAAGATGTCTCCACATTTGTCATCAGTCATTGTAGGAATTGTAGTAGATGGTTGTACAGTTCTTCCTTTATTGCACAGTTTCAGCCCTAAAATTCATACTATTATAGAATAGTTTGGGTTGGAAGGGACCTTCAAGGTCACCTAGTTCCAACCCCCTGCAGTGAACGGGCATCTTCAACTAGATCAGGTTGCTCAGTGCCCCATCCAACCTGATCCTGAATGGTTCCAGGGATGGGGCAGCTGTCTCAGTGAAGCCATGCTGCTGTTTTGAATCAGCTCCCTGTCCCCCATGGGCCTTAGCATAGTTTCTAGGAGAACCTGTTCCATAGTCTTCCCAGCTACAGAGGTGAGGCTGAGAGTTTGGTAGTTTCTAGGGTCCGTGGATGCAACACTTCCCTTTCTCCAGTCACTAGGGACTTCACCTGTTGACAACAACTTTTCAAACACCATGGGTTGGAAGTTATATTAGCCAGTTAGCTCGAGACTCTGCGATTCATCTCTTCAGGTCCCGTAGACTTATGTGTATTGATGTTCCTCGGGTGGTCACAACCCTGATCTTCTCTTACAGTGGAAAGGCTTTGCTCCCCCAGTCCCTGCCTTGTAGTCCACCCACTTGAGAGGTGTGGGAAGACCCAGTGAAGACTGAGGCAAAAAAGTCATTGACTACCTTAGCCTTCTCCTTGCCTAGTGTTTTCAGTTTGCTAGTCTTGTTCGTAACAGATACACTTTCGTTGACCTTCCTCTTCTGGCTGAGGTATCTGCAGAAGCCTTTTGTATTATTCTTCGCATTCATTGTCAAGTTAAGCTTCATCTGCATGGGTCAGCTAACTAAAATTGGTTCTATCTGACTCACAAGTTACATTTCTTTAAGGATCAGTAATTTGTCATTTTTTTACACCCTGGAGTGTCCAATATCACACTGTGTTAATATCTTCAGTGCTTCTGCTACGATCATGAAATTTTTTGAGTTCTTACCACAATCCCCTGTTTATCTTCAGCAACTGTCAAAATACAGCTTCCTGATAATATAACATTTAATTATCACAACCCAGTCAGGGATGCATCCCTGTTCCAGGGTCACTGACTAGTTTGCCAAAATAGTGGACTGTTATTAGATAGATGGATTGCTTCAGTAGCTACTTGCTATTAATATATATTAATTATAGCACTGCCAGAGGTATGTTGTCAAAATTGCTTTATGGGATCAACACAAACACATTGCAGTCTTGTAAATCTTGTTTCCATAGGACAGCAAGTCTCCTCTTGCCCCTTGAGTATTTCAGTATACATTGTTCATAATTCATTTTAATGGCCATTGCCTTAGTTGCAGATTGACCAGAAAGGATTAACACACAAACACCCTGAATTTCTTCCTCATTTGTTGGTATACTGGAACAAGAAATTCTTTTGGCTGTTTCTGCATGCATTGGGGCAGAACTGATACCGTTGGCTAAAGGTTCTGTTGTCTGATATTTCAAAGGTGTTGTTACAGTTTTTGATGTTCCTCTGTATTATTTGTTCCCTGTTTTTTCATTATGAACAGACCAGTATGGAAGAATGGTGTAAGAAAGCCTTTACCTATGGTCAAATTAAATAGAAAAGTAACTGGATCCTGCTAACAGAGGTGAAAGAGCACTGAGATTTGTCACTGATCTCCAACAGGGTATCTGCTTCATGGCCCACCTGAATAGATGGGAAATAGCGAACAGATCCCCTACAGCTTCATAAGCTGCTTTCTCACAGGAGAAAGACTTGCTGCATTTCATCAGTGCAATTCTATATTGCTCAAGAGGTGTTAAATCAAAGTAAGAATCTGGTTGTAACTACGTTCTTAAGCCTAAGTTCTGCTCCTCTCCTTAGTTTACTGTAGCTGCTTGCTGTTTACTTCTTCAGCAATGGATGCACATGTATAGAGAGAAAATTGAGAAGTTACATTGATGTAGTGAGCGAATCATTGAAGGGAAGGATCCCATCTGTCTGAAGCTGGGTGCCCCACTGCACTTCCAAACTCCTTTGGGAGTGAACCTCAGGAGAGAAGTCTTTTTTCTGCTGTCCTCATATCCCCCTCTTCTGGGCAGCTGAGCAGCATACGGGTTCCCCACTACTTCTGACTCTCAGTTAATTGTGTTCCAGTTGAATGGCACAGAAATACACCTTATGAAAACAAAGGACAATCATCTGTAATTCCTAAGGGAATTTTTTGTCAAAGCAGAAAGCATTTCTATTGATTTCAGCTCTGGGAAATAGCATTCATGCCTACTTTTCCAAAGTCCTTTAATTTCAAGCTATTTATAGATACGGTAGAACAGGGAAACCCTAACAGATTTATGCCTAGACTTTTAAATGTGAGATTGGCTCTTCATGTATCATAACTGGAACAGCTCTGAGCCTGAAGAAGAAAAAAAGGTGTCAGTAATTACTCCTAGCAAATATCTTTTTTTATTCATATTTAAAACAATTATTATTGTCTGTATTAAAAGATTTGACATAATACAACACCCTTTTCTTGTGTACTTTACTGGCAGTAAAGTACATGAACCAATGTATTTTAGTTATGAACCAAAGAAAGTAGAAGGATTTTGCAAGGTGTTTCACTTTTGTTCTCACTTCTATTCCATCTTATAGGCAGTAATTATGGCATGTCCCAGAAAATGGAGGAGATACAGACTGCATAAACAACAGTTCCCTGAAACTGTCCAAAGCTGGGATTTTTGCATCTTGAGTTGAACTTTCGGTACACATGAAGTTTCAGCACATTTAAGTTTCTTTTAAAATTCTCAGTCCAAGACCCACTGAGTTTATTCAAGTCACAGTTTGAACTTTACCAAAAGCAGAAATATCTGAAAGCTCTTTTAACTAGATCTGATATTGGGGAAGTCCGGAGGAGTTTGAGCAGAAAAGCCTTATTCCTGTAGTAAGTATGAGTGAATATGCTGTTGACCTTTTGAGAAGTAAAGAGTTTCACATAGGTTCAGTGGGTATCATATAAGATATGAAATAAAGCATTCAACTGTTGTGCTTAAAATTCTCTGTAGCTTTCTAATGTCCTGATGTTACTGCTACCTATTGTAAAAGTCTGAACAGTTTATATTAAATATGTTCAGAGTTTGGTATTAAAATTCTCCAGAGCAAATGTCAAATTCAGTAAGTCAGATCATCAGTAGTTTACAAAAGCAATGCCTTTTTTAACTGCTATGTATACAGTCAGATTTCTTAATATATGTGAATGTAGGTACATGCGAAAAACCTTTAAAAATGCATCTCTTATTAAGATAAGGCTATGTGACTGGCTAATATAAATGAGGGAAAATTTTCAGTGTTATCCAGGATGAGGTTCCCCCCATGCCATATGGAATAGGTACTGATAAAGAGACCACAGTCTAATAGGTAGGACAAATTGGCACCACGGTGCGTGAAGAGGAAGAGCAATATGTACTCTCAGTGACATTTAGATTTTTGGCACTTGTTTGTGTATGTGCAAAAACATTCTGTCTAGTGATAAATAGAGTTTTGCTCATAATATAATGCTTGAGTGAATAGAGTGAGGATAAACAAGTTGAAGATCTTGGGTGACTTGAAGATAAACAAGTTGAAGATCTTGGGTAACTTTGCTTCAATTCTGTGCTCTCCTTTAGAAAAACACTTATTTGCAGCTCCATGAATATCACGGGGCTGTCTACAGCAGTACCAACATTAATACATATCCAAACTTTGAACCATGTGAAACAACATCTGGAAAAATTACTAAGAGGATAGGTAAATAATTACAAATAGCTAAGATACAGCAGTTCAGCGAGTTATCACTCATCAGCTGAAACAGAGTAACTGACTTGGCTTTAGTCCACTGTGAATATTACAGAAGTTTCTGACTTAAACCACCTTCAGCTCAAGCTGAGTAACTCAGAAAGTTTCAGTTTCTTAAACATGTGGTGTAGACAAGTAAGTTTTATGGTGTCTTGAGTTTGTTTATGTTATTCTGTTCAGTATGGAGAAGAGAAGGCTGCATGGAGACCTCCTAGCAGCCTTCCAGTATCTGAAAGGGGCCTATAAGGATGCTTGGGAGGGATTCTTCATTAGGGACTGCAGTGATAGGACAAGGGGTAATGGGTTCAAACTTAAACAGGGGAAGTTTAGATTGGATACAAGGAAGAAGTTCTTTACTGTTAGGGTGGTGAGGCACTGGAATGAGTCGTCCAGGGAAGTTGTGAATGCTCCATCGCTGGCGGTTTTTCAAGGCCAGGTTGGTCAGAGCCTTGGGTGACATGGTCTAGTGTGAAGTGTCCCTGCCCATGCAGAGGGGTTGGAACTGAATGATCTTAAGGTCTTTTCCAACCCTAACTGTTCTATGATTCTATGATTCTATATTTCCCTAAAAAAAAAAATAACTTGCTGTAAATCTTCTACTTCCTAATATTTCCATCTCTTAATTGCAGTGGAAAACTAAATGACATAAATAGGATACACATATAACAAAAGTGAAAAAGCCCATATTCATAGAATCATAGAATATGTATTTACAATAGAATAGAAAATATATTTGCAAAATAGACACAAAAATAAGGTATTCATAGATTGCATTCTTTACCTTGGAATGGTTGCATGTTTGTGGAAATTGAATAGGGCTTTTTGTGTATTATTTCTTCTAAGCAATTTATGAGGATTGGGGGAATCGAATATACACATTAGCTGTAATATTCTGCAAGCCTTTGTGTTGATATTGCTCCTTTGCTAGAGCATATACTGCTCCTTCCTCCTCTCCCTCCCTGCTTTTGTTTACACTTTTGTTCTAAACAGTAGATTTCTTGTATGGATCTTTTAATTTGCATTTAATTCAGAGTGGGCATGTTAAATATTTGAATTTAAGTCTGAATGAGAGGAAAATATATTTTTTTTACTCAGAGTTATCTTTAATAACACAAAAAGCTCAAGTCAGAATTGGAAACATTCCTAGTTTAAAAACACACCAGAAGGTAACTGTGCCTTCTGAGTAAATTGGCATGAAAGGTCTTTAATTACTTTTGTAAACTGGGATGCAACTTTATGGGAGAAATAAAGGTTTCCTGCTGTAAGTAGTATGTGTGGCAAAAAGCAATGCATTGAAAAAGTACTAATCCATGCTTCAGTTGCTACCTAGCAAAAAAATAGAGTAGGCATTGGGCATCCACACAGTACTTGCATGTCCAGCTGCCATATAAATACATCTTTAGATAAATCCTGTCGTTAGTATGTCCTCACTACAATGGTAGCCAAAATTTGCATTAGAAACAAAACCCTTCACCAGCTTCCTTCTGCTATACAGCATAAAACTGCTTGAGGCTGAAATACAACCAAATACATGGAAATACATTTTATTGGGACTGATCCTGCATATGTTTTGAATAATTGAAACTGATGGAATTATTTGCATGGTCTAAGTTAGATACCTGGCAAGGTGCAGAGTTGCATCTTGGGCTTTCAGTGCCAGTGATAGGAAATTAATCTGAAGGAGTTGGTACACACTTTTTCACCTCCCCAGTTCTAGTATTGGTTCAGCAGCTTTGTGATTGCAGAAAAATACAGCATCACTGAAGCTGGAGCATTTATTTTCTTGTTCATTACTTTTCAATCCTCTTGCAGGACAGGTTTAAGGTGTTTAGAAAATGTTTTGATTGTATAAGAGTAGCTTAACAGACCTGAAATTCTAGACAATAATGTTTATCTATGCCACAGTTTCAGTGTTCTTAAGTTGTCCATACATTTCAAAGATGATTCACAGTTCATTGATTTTGGTATTTAAAATGTTTTCATTCATATAAATACTCTTCAGTCAGTTCTCATTGATCTTCATACAAACTTAGGTTCTTCATACAAACTTAAGTTCTGTGTGCTCAAGGAACTTGGTAAACAGAAGAAAGAAAAATTAATTACCTGGTTGCTTCCACAGCCTCTCATGAAACTTCCTCTTCAATGCTTTGGTGGAGGCAGAGCCCTTGAAGCATAAAGGTAAAGGCTGTCGAATCAAAGTCTGAGCAAATTGGCAGCTACAGTAGCACACAGCCTTTTTATTTTCCTTTCCAAGCTATCTGCTTCATCCAGCTCCAGAGTGGCATATGAAATAAATTCCCAACCTTGAAGAGTGTGGGTTTCTGAGAAAACATATTAAATACGCATATGCAAAATAAGTAGCTATTCCATGATTCTATGATGCACCATTAAAACATCTGTTATTTCAGTAATACCTTGATCAACAATAACCAGGGCCAACTAAAATCTAAGTTTAAATAATAAACTAGACACATGTAGAGAATGAGATAGTCAAGCAAAGACCTGAAACAGCCTCTGAAAGTGCCTTTCTGTTTTTATCTATTATCCAAAAAGATTAGCTTGGCACCCAACCAAAATGTCTCAGCTAAGTGGGGTGGAATTAGGTCTGAGCCTTTTAGTCCATAGTTTTAGGTAGGAAAAACATCCGAAGTAATTGAATTTATAGTAGGCTAAATTTATAGTAGGCTAAAGCTGAAATATCACACAGTTCCTATCAACTAAGAGCATTGTTAAGTCAAGAATCTTAATTGATTGTTACTTGATTGTGTATTTGATAACAACGTCAATCAAAATAATTAAATAGTGTTGTATCTGGTGATTGCACTTAAAACTTGGATTGTTTCACGGATCCGTGCTTGTATGATGAGACTGAAATGCGGGCATTAAAACATGCCTTGCCATGTTTTAAAAATACATTTTAGGTAAAGTCATACTATTTCGGATTTGTACTGCTAAATTCAATTTTATCCAGATTGCATCTACCTTTGTAGAATTTTCTTGAGACTATGCTTATTTGACATAATCAGATCTTCCCATGGTACAGGCTGGCGTACTCTGCTGAATTGTGAAAGTAGCATTGCTTTCTAACTGCTGATGATACAGGGCTATATTTATGCAAGACTTGAAATATACCACAGCACCTGTTTAGATTCAAACTATACATAGTATGTATCTTAGTTTTTAAGAAGAGAGCTATAATGCTCTTGTCATGCATATTTAATGTAACCACAGATTACATCAGCATTCTTTCTCTATTGATAGTAACATCCAAAACAATATTCTGAATTCTGAATTATTTTACAAGAGGAGAAAAAGTTTCCTGTGGTTATGTCTGTATCCTTCCTTGGAAAACCAGGAAACTTTATAATATCCAAATATTACCTCATCAGATTCTATTCAAACAGTAATTAACAGAGGCAGAGAAGAAGTAAGTTTCACTGGGTTTTTTTTATTCCAAAAGAACTCGCAGACCTGCTTAATAGTTTGATTGCCATTTCATGACACCCAGCCCCTTCCAGCCACATAATCTCATTGCTGTCTGAAAAAGAGTAAGATATATTGTGCATCTGAAGCCTTGGGAAAGATTTTCATCATGATAATCACAAAATGAAAGGGCAATCTGAAAAACCACTTATTTAAAATAGAGGAAGATGGCTTTTGCTGAACTTATTACCATTTGCTAATGTTTAAGGTCTATAATTTCCACTCATGTTAATGCATTCTAATTATTATCCTGCTTAGCTTTTGTTTCCCATGAAGATTAAAGCGGGCTGTTTGATGTGTGCAAAGAAATTACTAGAGAAAATGGTAAATTAATTGGAAGATGTCAGCTTAGGAGAGTGTTTTCAACGTGAGTGCTGTAAGGCTGTTAACAAACAGACTAACTCATTTGTCTCACCATGAAATGAAAATAAAAATCACAACATTATGATAAAACCTTGACTAGGAAATGCCTGCAAGACTCTTTGAAGCCTTAGGTTCTTTTCTTCTTTGGGCTTTGGCTCTGTGATATATGCAAACCACGTTCTACATAACTGTGAAGTGAAATAGGTTCTATGCAGAACAGATGGGCCAGGGCTAGTGTGGCGATGTGCCCTGGGACAAGAGCAGATTAATGCCACAAGAGGAAACTGGAGGAAAGTTAGAAAGATGGGGGTATTTGAACTATTTCATGAATCATTTCCAACTGATAGTTATGCCTTCAGGCACAGTGAATAATATCAAGGAAGCATATTTAAAAATGTATAAGTTTGTTTTAATGTAGATTAGGATCAAGAGCCATACTTTTGACTTATTAAAAAAAATACCTTGTACTCCCCCATCCCAGAATGTACCTGTATGATTTAAATATCCCCAATGAGCTTAATTATGTGCACTATGACATGAGTTACTGTTTGGAAAACCTGTAGCAGTTCATGGACTTTGCACAAAGCTTTTGGGAATGAATATTTTGCAGGCAGCACCGTATGAGGTGGAAGAACTCTCTCTGCAGCTTACATCCAAGCCTGCAGTGTCTGGAGGTCTGATTTCGAGATCTTATTCAGGTGTCTTTCTAAGTCTCCCTTGTCTTATCTTACCTAAACAGCCTCCAGTCTTGTGAGGTTCAGACTTCCCAAAGCTGTGTCAGAGCAAGCACATGTAGACACCAACATTTTTGAGTGAGATATTCGGGGATATGTTACAGAATGAGCCTCTCAAAAGAGACATCTCACGTGACCAAGTTATGATACTCTTGCTAATGGGCATTTTAATTTGAAGCAGAAAATCACATAAAAATAAAGAGGTTCACCTGAGAATTTAAATGATTTTAACATGCATGAAACTCCAGAATCTGAAACAATTAAGATACTTGAGAAATATGTAACTTCCCAGTATCTGTGAAGGTATCAGAGTTTTGTTGATCTGTTAAAAAGCACAATTCAAGTTGTTAAGGCAAAGATTCTTCATTTTGCAAAGCTTAGAGTGTATGGATGAGCCTGGTTACTATTATTAATAATGAACATGATTAATAAAAGGAAAAAGAAACTGAGAAAAGTAAATGTGTAGATGATTGTCTGGATGCTCTACATCCTCTACATGACTTCTCAGGAGATTTTCAAGCTATAAAGGAAGATGTGAAACACTTGACAAGGAAGATTTTGAGAAAAATCAAATTAATATGGCTAGTAAGGAATTAATCTACATGGTTTTCTGCTCATCAGCATAGAAGATGTGGTATCATTCCCCTTGTATACAATTCTTTCATTCTATTCAGGGCCCAAGAAGAAGAGAGAAAGGTATAAAATGGACCACTTGCTTAAAACTTGATTCCCATTCCGCTGATTTCATTGCAGGTTGCAAATCTGGCCTGTTCGATCTCAAATAATGAAGAAGGCGTCAAGTTGGTCCGTATGGCAGCAACACAGATTGATAGTCTGTGCCCACAGGTAGGTAAGATTCCTGCTAAAAAGTACTCAAGAACTCTTTTGGCATTAAAAACATTAATTAGCTGAGACAGGGAAAACAGCCTAGATGAAGGTTATAGCCTTACCTTTGTCATTACACTGTTGCCTGCTTTCCATGAACTGTGAAAAATGCATTCATATCGTGAGACTGGGGTGTAATGCTGTGGCTTTAACAGTCTGTAATCTATTTGTTCTTTCCCGTGCGTAACAAATGATTCTGAACCGCAGGTAATAAATGCTGCGCTTACGTTGGCCGCCAGACCGCAAAGCAAAGTAGCACAGGACAACATGGATGTCTTTAAAGATCAATGGGAGAAACAAGTGCGAGTTCTCACTGAGGCTGTCGATGACATCACTTCGGTTGATGATTTCCTCTCTGTTTCAGGTACTGATATCAAGACACTCTTCTAAAAATACATTTCTAAGTGAAAGTAACAGGTTAGAGCAGAGTAAACCTGTAACTACTAAAGCATCATTATTCCATTAGTCCGTCCCTACCGGAATGCTGATCATCTGCAGTCAGTAGGAGCAACAAAGCCATGCTAATAAATCCCTGGTTAGCTTTTCATCTCCCAAAGAATAATATCCTATTTGTGCTTCTATTTCTAGAGAAGTTTTGTTTAACACAGGCACAAATTAAGATTTTTGCCACCTTTTGAAAATTTATTCGAGACCTGTGCCAGGCTGACAGTTTTACACAAACCTTTATTAGAGTCCTCTTGCAGTTGTAGTCAAGAGGAGGAAGATGAACATTCCTTACTTTGTTTTGTAGCTTTGCTCAGGTGAGCTGTGTCTAAACACTGGGGCAATTATTCATACCAGGTTACTAGACCCTGAAGAGAGGCAGGAAAAAGAGAGATGCTACATATGAGTCCAGTCTAGGACATGAATAGTGTGTGCATTTCCAGAGAACAGGGAAGCAGTTCTGGGTCCCAGCGTTATTGGTGTAGAAATGCAACCGGAGAGTACTAAAGTAGCTGTCATGGTTTTAGCAGTAGCAGTCATTTTTCTCCTTCTTAGTAGTTGGTGCAGCACTGTGTTTTTGACTTGTGGCCTGAGAACAGTGC
>JAOEHY010047268.1:0-11522 GCA_025447955.1 Psilopsiagon aurifrons
GACAAGCACAGCAGCTACACCAGCCCCAGTGACAAGCACAGCAGCAACATTTGAGAGTTCTGACGGTTTTGAATGGCCTTTGGGTACCCTTGAGACCTGCCTGCTGGTTGTGATGGGGATCACCATGTTGGCACTCATACAGAGTGTGTTTTACCCACGACCATTTCATCTAGTCCCAGGAGTTAAGCAGTCGGGTTTGGGCCTCATCTGGGGTTAGACCATGATGTAGAAGGACCAAGAGATTTTCCCCGAGGCTGGACAGTCATGAGTGTCAGAGTGTGTGGGACAGTATGGGCAAGTATCTAGTCCACTGGCCCCTCCAATGCTTTGGAAGCATCAGAGATGGAAGGCAGCTGTATGGAGTCCCCAGCCACAAGCTGCAGAAACTGCTGAAGGGGAGGGTGAATTATTTAGGGCCTGGTGGGCCGATGACACTTCAGGTTATCAAGGCAGAGATGCAACATACAGATAGACTCATGACTGAGGCGTGGCAATGGACACAATTGCCCAGGTTATTCACAACTGTGAACACTGCACACAGCCTCTCCTGCTCTGAAAGACTGGAGCCCAACATCATGGACCGGATGGACTCAGCAGCTTAATAGGGATTGGCCTATGCATTAAGGAAGGATCTCTCTCTGTCTCTCTCTGTGGATGTAAATATATGAGATAAGAGTGATGGTAAATTGAAAATGTGGGATCTGAGCATGATGTGAATGATATGGAATAAGGGGTGGATAATGTCCTTGGTTCTGCAGTAGCAGTCATTTTTCTCCTTCTTAGTAGCTGGTGCAGTGCTGTGCTTTTGACTTCCAGCCTGGGAACAGCGCTGATGACACCGAAGTTTTTAGCTACTGCTCAGTAATGTTTACTCTGACCAAGGACTTTTGGAGCCTCATGCTCTGCCAGGGAGGAGGGGAAGCCGGGAGGAAGCAGAGGCAGGGCACCTGACCCAAACTGACCAAAGAGGTACTCCATACCACAGTACGTCATGCCCAGGAGGGCAGAGACCTGGAAGGGTTGGGCTCACTGGTTGGTCGGGCGGGGTATTGGTGGTGAGCTGTTGTATTCTCTTTCCTTGTATTTCCCTTGTCATTATTATTATTGGTGGTAGCAGCAGTGGTTTGTGTTATACCTCAGTTACTGAACTGTTCTTATCTCAAACTGAGGGAGTTGCACTTCTTTCAATTCTCATCCCCATCCCCCTGGGAGCTGGGGGGAAGAAAGAGAGGGGAGTGAGTGAGTGAAATGCATGAGAGGCTTAAATCATGACAGGCTCAACCCATTTACTTGGGGAAAAAGAAGAAAGTGAAAACCAGACCACCTGCTGGTGTGTTCTACAACAAACACTATTTCTGTTGATACGAAGAATGTTCAAATTCACGTTTACTTTTTATGTTTAATCATAATAAAAATTGTGTTCAGTTTTCATTTAACTTTTCTTTGGTATATGCATGGAATTTTGATTTACACTCTTTACACTCTTGTGGCATCTTCCCAAACCACACAGAGTTTAAGGGCTTTGCACCCAGCTATTTATTTTCTGCAGAACCCCAGGGAAAGGACAATGCAATATTGTTCCCAAGTGGGAGCATACAGGGAACTAACTAGCAAAGCAAAACATTACTGTTTACCTTCTAATCCCTTGCCCTTCCCACCCCAGGCAAGAGAAGATGATTGCCTCAGCTCCTTTAGGGCACATCCAGGGCACTGTTACAACTGCCCTGACCTATGTGTTACAGGAGGAAGAACCACGGCTGCGCCCAGAGGATGCAGAACAGCCATCATGAACAGACAGAAAGGATGGATGACTACCATTTTTTTCCCTTTCTACTACAAATAGTCTCACTAAAATCAATGAAGATGATAGTCACAAACTGAGCTACCAGTTAAAATAAGAGACAGAACCCAACTTTATTAATTTTATTTTATGGTTTGCAATCAGAGAGTTATTTTAATGATTGCTATCATGCACTGCACTGCAAGTCACTTATTTCAGCAGAGCATATCCTCTTTGCAAAGGAATACTACTCCTTTTTGTGTGACTTGGTATTTTCTCTTTTCTACCCTGTGGCTTTTATTGTATGGTGATGAGTAGCTCTCACTAACGGGGCTGTGGGACTTCTGGCCAGATTGTGGTTTTATGCACCATTTCTACAGCAAGCAACCATAGTCTGCACTACTCTTCCCATACCAGCATTACAGTTCTTCTCCACAGTGTCACACACCCACTTCTCTGCTCCAAAGAGGATGTCTCATGCTCTGGTCAATGACTGTGAACTGTAACACTCATAAGGGCAGTAAAACAGAAGAGAGAGTCATACATGCATTAGAGATGGAGGCAGTCATCATGTAAACTCCCGGTAGGAGATGAGAATCTGCACTGTCAGTTTCCAGGAGCAACTTCTTCAGAAACAGTCATTCCTTTATAAGTAGAACATGCATCCTTTTCTTATTACAGCAACCTTTGAACTTAATTAAACTCCTCAATTGTCAGCTTTTAAGAAAATTAGGTAAATTCCTAATAGAAGCTTCTGAGCTGAATTTGATTCCTAAACTAGAGCAAGCACACAAGATAAGCAGCTCTGAGGCAACAGGTGCTCTGATCACTAAGTAATGTCCAAAACTAATAAAATCATTTCACCAGACTGCAGACTTTGAAGGAGGCTTTTAAAATCTCTTAACTCTGTTCAAAAAGATAACAGCACACTCCATTTTAACCCTTTAAAAAGGCAGTGCCCTAAGCTGCTATGCTCAGCAGCACAGCACATTATTAAGCTGAAACACAGTCCTCTGCATAGACGTACTGGGCACTGCTTCCAATAAACTGGTCCTTTTAATGAAGTTAGCCAGCACTGGAGAGACCAAGCCATAAAAAAATTCAGCATACCATCTGTATGGTATCACCCAAAACCACATGGAGGAAAAAATTCACAACGAAGTCTTGGAACAACAACAAAAAAAGCATTACCTTGAAAAACTGGCAGCTCTATTGCAGTATCCTGGTTTTCTGCATCTTTTAACCCATCACTAGACAGCTACGAATGTGTTTTTTGCTGACTGTGTATGATGAGAAGCTTAAAGTAGGAGAGTTTAAAAAAGTATTTAAAACTGGTGTTAGGAGAGGAATAAAATGTACTGCCTAAAATATAAAAGAATGAAGTACTTCCTTTTTGACTAATTTGTAATACTTAAGACTTGTCATTTTTCAAAGTGAGAACTGAAAGACTGTTACACACTGACTGTTAACTGGAAGACTGTTACATGATTCAGAACATTTTGAAACAGACGAGTTTGTACATTTTTATTACAAAACCCCTTTTGTGAGCCCCTCCATAAATAAATGTAAGGTAAAAGTTTAATTTAAAACATTTGAAGTTATTGCATAATAAGAATAATGTCATTACTTTGGTTAAATCATTGTCCCAGACCTTACAGGTTAGAAGAGAAAGACCAAGTAAAAAAACCCAGCATTGACAATATACTCATTGGATTCTTCCCTGAAAGAAAAACATTTGTAGAACATCTGTCTGAAGATTTCAATGTGTCATGCAAGTTCAAGGAATGTTATTTACAATAGACTGCATTTCTTAGTCTCTGGTGTGCATACTGACAAGATAGTTTAAGAGTTGATATAAAATGTATTTTAATTCCAAGAACTCTGGCAGCCTACTGAATTATTTATATTATGTCATTTACTTACTATATTTGAGTTTGACAATTCCAGATTTAGTATAACACATAAACCTCCTTTTTTGATATAACACTAACATCATGGCTTTGCCGCACTTCTAAGAACTCCAAATAGAATAAATGTGCTTCAACTTTGGATTTGCAAATCAGATGGAGTTGCTACAGCCCCATAGCATTCCACCTGTGGTTAGCTTACTGAAAAGCTGAGCACATTTAAACTAAGAAAAATCTCACCTGCTAAAAGCCTAGCACAAATCACAGCTTGCACCTGATCTGCAGGAAGAACTCTTTGTTCTGATTTTTACACACCAAATATCTGAGAGACTCTGATGTGTTCTGGTCTGTGCTGCAGTTGTTTAGCCACTGCAACTAGGTGACTTGGACAAAGGTCCAGCCCTCACCTTTGTGGATCAAATTAGCAAACCAACACGCAATTTTAACAATGTCTTTAGTGTGGATAGTATGGTGAGATGGAACTGATGTTCCTCTGATACTCAGCAGGTGAGAAAAAAGGCAGTGGAAGGAGTCTAGCACTGCCTTTTAACTGATTGCAGTCTCAAACTGCATGCGTCTGGAAAAAAGAATACTCATAAACATTTAATGCTCAGCCTAGCATAGCATTGAAATGAATGTGTTAACACCAGAATGTTAAGCTTGCTGCCTTGAAAAAAACCAAAGGTAGCTGCTGCTCCTGTGCTCAAATCTGTTGTACTATTACGGACAAAGCAGCTCAGTATTTGCAGTATTGTTTGCAGTTTAAAAAAAGCCTCAGACATTCACTGTCTAGCAGACCTAGACTGGTACCAGCAAAGAGACACATGATTTGTACAACTTGGCTCCAATTCAAAGAAAGCAAACATAGACATGCTAAATTTAACATATTTTTAAGTTCAATTATGAAGTGCCTTTACTTTTGTGTAACAGTAGGAATATTAAAGGATATTCCACGAATCTTGGCTCTAAATGACTGTATTAAATGCAAGCACATCTCACCACAGAATGGGTTGGGTTGGAAGGGACCTTAAAGCTCATCCACTTCCAATCCCTGCCACAGGCAGGGACACTTTCCACTAGAGCAGGTTGCTCCAAGCCCCTGTGTCCAACCTGGCCTTGAACACTGCCAGGGATGGGGCAGCCACAGCTTCTCTGGGCACCCTGTGCCAGCGCCTCAGCACCCTCACAGGGAAGAATTTCCTCATAATGTCTAATCTAACTCTCCTCTCTGTTAGTTTAAAGCCATTCACCCTTGTCTTGTCACTACAGGCCCTTGTCAAAAGGCCCTCTCCAGATATCTTGTCAGCCCCCTTTAGGTATTGGAAGACTATTACAAGGCCCCTCCTGAGCATTCTCTTCATCCCCAACTCTCTCAGCCTGTCTTCGTAAGAGAGTTGCTCCAGCCCTCCTCTGGATTCACTCCAACAGCTTGACTTCCCTCTTGTGTTTTTGCCCCCCGAGCTGGAAGGAGGACTGCAAGAGGAGGTCTCACCAGAGCACAGCAGAAGGGGAGAATCCCCCCCCTTGACCTGCTGCTGCTCACTGCTGGGGATGCAGCCCAGGACATGGGTGGTTTCTGGGCTGCAAACACACACTCCAGGTTGTGGTAAACTTCTCATTAACCAACATCCCTAAGTCCTTCTCCTCAGGGCTGATCTCAGTTCAGTGTCTGACCTGTCTGCATTTGTGCTTGGGATTGCCCTGACCCATGTTGAACTTCATGAGGTTCACACTAATGTGCATTAGCAACATGTTGCTTAGCCAGATTTTGACAATTATCACAAAAGAGGAAAAGAAAGTTCATAAGGGCTCATAAAACACTGAAAACATGATAATTTAATCCCATGAATAACACAAATGATTTCCTAAATGTAGCCCTAAACACAGAAGAGATTCGAAGTCCAAGTTAAACAAGGTAATTATGAACCACATTTCTAGCTCAACCACCTGACACCATTGGCCTCCAATGCTTGGGGTTTTTTTATAAAGTGCGTATCATCTTACTTCTTTTTTCTGGAGAGAGGGACCATATAACTAACCAACAACAGAGACAATTCCATACGGCCTTTCAGATCAAGTTGATCATTCAAAGAACCTGTATCACTCACCAACAGAATTCAGAAATACTAAATTCCTCTTGCACAGAGCTACCACACTCCATAATTCTGAATAATTTAATTTCAAGCATTATGTAAATCTTGTAATATCCATTTGGTTCATTTATCCACCTAATTGGTTTATTTTTAAGGTGTGCTTTCACTGTGGAGCTAATTAACATTGTGCTCCAAGAACATGGATTAGCATAACTGATGCACATACAGCCATACAAAAAAGCCAGATGAGAGGATCAGTGCTGAAACAAACAGCCTATATACTACGGGCAGCAAGGCATGAAAGGAGTAACTAGTATACACCTGCAGCCTTATCAATTGTCCTGGTCTTAAAGATCCAAATCTTCTAAAAAAGTGCTGCAGATTTAGTGTTTAGACAGGAAAACCAATTGCTAAAGAGCCTAAATTAATTCTGCAGAGAGAATGCATTGTTCATAAATTTCTCCGTTTAAACGCTGCATAACATGTAGTTACATTTGGTGGACAATAATTCAAACACAATTAAATAGGGCACCAAAGGAATCTCTTTAATTTTATTTATGCCAGAAACTCAGAGGATTTTTTCCCCCAGCTCTGTAAGAGACATTAAGGCTATTTATCATCCTGGTAACCAATCTGGTAGTTTTCTACAAGGACATATGGAACTAAACTGAGCTTGTGTTTTCTAGGTATGACTTTTAAAAATGGATCTTTACAGATATATTTTTATTTCAATGAAAAGTTTTCAGCCATCAAATCCGTCAAAACTTTCCAGAGTGAGCAAAAAAATCTAAATTCACTTGACTGGGGAAGTACAACTTAATTCACAAGAAAAACTATTAAGTAACACTACCAAGATCCAAAAAAGAGTATGAGTATATGAACCTTTCCTTAAATGTAGTCACATTTTTACAACCTGAATTTCTATTAGGCTTTCTTTCTTCTTCCATTTATTTTTTGAAATCAGGCCCTGAATTAGCTCTTTCATTTATCTCTTCTGCTCAAAGCAAAGAGATAAAATTTATATCACAGAGTTCTTTTGAAGCACTTTTCTATTCTCAGTCTTAGAACATACAGCTCAGTAACCCAAGTAAGATTAAATACATTCATGGAGCTGGGACTTTCAAACCCAAATATTTGGAGGAATGTGCTACAAAACTGTTCTAAATCAATAGAAATATTTTTTTATGTCTAAAGAATAGACATAAATTAATCAAGTAAAATCTGGAAATGGTTACTAGAGGATAATGTGTAGGAATTTCAGTGAATCAGAAACCAACCTTATGTATTACCACTGCTTTTAAATGACTTCTCTGTTATTTTTCTCTTCTGTAGCTTGTTAATATCGCAAAATCAAGTATACATTTTTGGCAAAACATATCTTAAAAATCTCAGAAGTCAAATCAATTCTGATCTGTGTGTAATAGTGAAAGGTTGATGAAGAAATATCTGTGTCCACCAGCTCTGCTGCTCAGCTGCACTGAAGAAAAGCCTTGCCCAATTTTCTAATGCCATGGGGCTTGATAGAGCAGCATTGTTTCACTTAACATAGGACATGACAACCAGTCCAATCTAGTTAAATTCACACTTCAAAACTTCCTTTACAGAACTCTCATTGCATTTCCTAAGTTATCCTTACTTGTTTTCCCAGTAGTATGTAGCCTAAGGAAAAAAACTGTGTTCCAGCTGGAAAGGCTGTAGGCTTGATGCTTGCCTCCTCACGCAGATGCATCAAGATCTTACCATAGAAGTGGTCCAAACTTAAGAGTACTTTTAAGCTTCTACAAGATTTTAATGCAAGGTTTTGTGAAAATATATGCCATCAACATGACACTGAAGAAAATATTATGCCACAATGTTGTATTTCTTTATACAATGTTTTAATCCTTTGATGACCATCAATTTCTAACATGCCAATGGTTACACTGTAAGCAAGTAAAATGAAGGCAAAAGACATGTAAAAAGAAAGGAAACTTTAAAACCAAAGAAGAAAACAAAAGTAGAAGTGCCTTTGGGATGGAGATCTCTGTGGTACAATTCAAGGCTGGGAAGGGAGTAGTGAAATAAAGACACACAGATTACGTGTTAAGCAAGACTCTGTTTTCTGCATCTGCATCAAGATGCCCCAACATATGGGTCTTTAAGTTTAGTTATGAGTAGGAAATAAAACGGCATCTGAAAAGCTGATACTTTTTTTGCATCTCACAGACTTATAAAACACATCACTGATTTTAGAAAGTTAAGTAAATACATACATTTCTTCCAGATGACTGTTTTTAAGCCAAGCCTTTGAAAAGGACACTATATAAATACTTGAAACCAGAGGTTTATAATGAAAACAACATCAGACTCATAACTAAAGCACTGTGATAGGTGCAGCTATAAGGAAGAAATTTTATCTACTCTATATTCCTCTCAGAATGAAATAATCATCTCTCAGCAAATCCATGTAGAAGAGATTGTAAAAATAAACTCTGTGAAAAAGATTCAAAGAGTGGAATGAAGAATTAAAGACAAAACGAAGGATTCCCGTAGAGAAGACCAAAATGCTGAAAGACTTACCTTTATCTGTGCAATAGGGTTTATCACTTGTGCTTCTTGCTCAAGGATTGAAAACCAGCATTGCAGAGAGCAGTTTTATACTGGATCATCTGTGAATGAAGCAAAAACAAAGATGCTTTGAGGGAGCCATGCTGGTTAAAATACTCTGTATAGGCTATACAAAGCAATGGCATAAGGGATATGCAAATGGCTGGGGCCTGACTTTCAATGCCTTCCCTTCTAAGTATCTCTGAGGTCAGTGAGGTCTCCCTGCTATATGTTTCCAGAATGCAGGTGGCCAGGGAAGGCTGAGATCCCTGCTCTAATGTGTAGAATGCAGTCACACACTTGGGCTGAAATTGCTGGTACCCAGAAGCTTTCCCTTAGAGTAGTTTTCAGTTGCAAATGGGCTAACATCAAAGTTGTACTACACTGCTTTCACTATTAACATATCAGTGGTCTACTGCAGAGTTTGTGGCCCTTTCTCCAGGCTGTGGCTGACATAGCTTTCTTCTTTAATAAAGAAGCTGTAAAAACTCTTTGGTGATGTACACAAAGCAAAGCAGGCTCCCTGTCCAGTTTGTCGCTAGCATGCCTTCCTCTCCTCTGCACTGGAACTGATTTTAGCAGCACTGTTCATCTCGCTACCAGATTTTGCAATCTAATGCTGAGACAGCTGAAAAGGTCAATTAGAAGGAACATATCCTAATATCGAATTCTATTCCATACAATCACTCATTCACAAACAGGGTGACTGTTATAACAAATGGTGCGTTCACCTCATTGTAAATTCCCAGTTATCAGATATGTTTATGGCTTTGCCAAAAGACTTGTGTGGGAAGAGCTGTAGAGGTGCCAGAAGGCAATATGCTGCTTGGAGCACAAACTCCTTCTCACCCTTCCTGTTTGGTGGACAAGTGCTTGCTTGCCATGGCACACAGCTCAAAAAAACCTATTAAAGGAAATCTCTGCTATATATCACCCACCTCTAACTGGTGAGACTATCTAGATCAGTTGAGTCATTCTGTTATCAGTTTGAGGACATCTGACTCTCCGGAAGTTTTGAGACAGGATGTTCTTTCAAGTAGTGTAACCACTGACTTGTAGCTTCCATTTTAGACATTTTCTTTTTTAAGCACTTATTAAAGCCCAGCATCAAAAACTTTTCCAAAGACTTGCGAATGGTAGCGAAAATCAAAACTGGCAATCCTTCAGACTTTTGTACCTGCTACTTCCTGATAACAAGCCTTGAGTTCATTTGCATTTATATTCAAAAAGTAACACTAACATGTGAAGGATAGAGTGCATCACACTTCAAAAAGACCTGGATAGACCAAAAGGGAATGATCAGATAGAACTGTGAATTTCAGAGTAATGTGAGAGACTGCCCAAGTCAACTGTGAGGGTCAGCACAAGGTGAACAAGTTAAAGATGCCTCCACTTTGCAAAGCAGCTCTTATTAAGTCAGAGCTTCAACAAGCAGAGATATTTTTTATTTATTTTTTATATTGATACTTAACTTCTGCACCCAAGGAGAATAAATACATAGCAGAGATGCACACTTTGAAGGGGATATAATTAAGCCACACCGGTGTCATCACTGTAAGAAAGGTGAGGGATCAGGCCTCAAGGGGAGTCCTGCTGTGTGAAGTTGCCTTTGTGGGAGTAGGTCTGTGTTCTGGTAGATCTATGGTGCAACAGACTCATTAGACTGAAATGAAATAGATGCTTTACATTAAAGATGGCCTCAAAGATACACTAGCATCTATTTAATTGTGAAGTGTGTTTCGAGATAAGATTGATGGATTGCCTTTATTCCTGAAACAAGTTGTTTGGGATAAGGTCTTCATTGATTAAGTTAATTAAAAGTTCACATAATCAGAAAAGAAAGTAATTCTGGCTGCATTTGCACTTCATAAGTAGTAATTTGTTAAACTGTGAAAATTGTTTAGAATGCTTTTGCACATTTCCTTACCTTTTTATTATATAAGAAGCTGGTTATATATTGAAACTCCAAAAAGTACGGCACAGTTAAAACATATTATACCGCCCTATGAAATACGTCCAAGAAGTTTACAAATGTGACTCACCCACACAAAATCCAATCCTGCACACATCTGCACACATGCAATGTGTGACAGGTCCAATCCACGTCAACAGATGAGCTACCACTAAAGAGAAACATGTGGGCAAATGCTTGTAGGAATGCAGCAAAAGTTTCCCAGGCAAAATCCTTCAAGCTGCAGCTTCAATGTATACAATTTATCCTCACTTCCAGGGCAAGCTGAAGTTCAGCTAATGGTTGGACTCAATGATCTTAAAGGTCCTTTCCAACTTAAACAGTTCTATGATTCTGAAGTACAGGTCTGTTGTCACTGTCCTGAACGCTACTTCAAGAACAGACAGTAATCCCTATTCCCATACTTATTTCTATTGCTTTTTGTCTGCAGTTACTTCTCCATCTTCCTTTTTTAACCCAAGGATTATGTCCTCTGCCCTCTCCTAATCTAGGAAGGAGAAGACAATAAAGCAGGCGTGATAATCACACATCAGGTTGTGCATGCCTGTCCTCAAGTTTCAGTTTTCAGCAATGACGTTACTTTCTCTGTGTGCAAAGTCCTCAAGTTAAGGCAGGTAAGTCCTGCCTTTGCCACAGCAATGGAGAGCAATTTCCTCTCTTGCTCTGTGCCTGCTCTATCTGCTTTAGCAGGAAGCTGAAGAATCATAGACCCACAGAATCATCCAGGCTGGAAAAGACCTTGAAGATCATCGAGACCAACTGTTACCCAGGACTCTCAAGCTCACCACTAAACCGTAGCAGTGAGGGCAAACTGATCTCCCCTCATGGCCACCCCACAGCCCATGGCTGCCCTGCTCCCACCTCACATCTCCCCTCACAACCACCCCAACTCTCCCCTCATGATCTTCCCTCATGGATGCCCTTGCTCTCCCCTCATGATCTCCCCTCAGCCCCCATGGCCACCTCTCCAGCTCCCTCATGATTTCTCCTCATGGCCACCCCTCCTGTCCCCTCACGATCTCCCCTCATGGCCACCCCTCCTGTCCCCTCATGGCCACCCTTCCTGTCCCCTCATGGCCGCCCCTCCTGTCCCCTCATGGCCGCCCCTCCTTCCCCCTCATGGCCACCCCTCCTGTCCCCTCATGGCCGTCCCTCCTTTCCCCTCATGGCCACCCCTCCTGTCC